>QJSC01021676.1:0-69556 GCA_003697955.1 Calidris pygmaea | reverse complement strand
ATCTGACCCTAATAGCCTCCCAATTGCCTCCCCTGACCCACAACTGCCCCTGAGGTCCCCCATCTGCCCCCAGGACCTCACAACTGCCCCTCGGACTTCCTCAAACTGCACCAGAGTTCCTCAGTCTCCCCCCGGGGGGGCTGCAGCCAATGCAGGTACCCAGCGTGATGGAGGAGGACCCTATCTGGGGGGGACACGCAGGAGCCACACACACCCCATGGGGAGCATCCTGGCTACTGCGACCCTCCCTCCCCAGCCTGGAACTCATCCCCCACCTTTTCCCAGTGGATGTCCAGGGCAGGAATCTGGGATCTGGAAGGAGGATCTGGGGGGGAAATTTGGGATCTGGGGGGGGTGGGGATCTGGGACTTTGGGCGACAGTGGGATCTGGGGAGCTCTCAGGCCCAGGGGAAGGTTTGGGGGAACCTCATGTTGAGCCCAAACAAGCATCTCCAGAGCTCCAGGAGTCACTTCCCTGACCTCGAGGAACCCTGACTGTGGGGTCCCAAACCTTGGGAACAACTGGCCTTAAAAACAACCAACCTTTGAGACCTCCAACTTGGGGGGACCCCAACCTAGAAGAGCCCCAACATTGGAAACTCTCATCATTGAAGACCCCTAGCTTTGGGGACATCAACCTTGGGACCCCCTGAAATGCTCCTGGGGACCCCACACCTTGGAGAACTCCAACCTTGGTGCCCCCCAACTTGGTTGGCCAAATGTCAAACCCCAATTCTAATGGGGAAGGTCTCCTTTGGCAGAGGTGTATTCCTCCAGGAATCACACCAAAAGGAAGTCCCAGGAGCAGTGCGACCTATTCACGGGTGTTCTGGGAACTTTCATGCCACCCTCCTCTTCTTCACCGCTCCTCAGGGTGTCGTCCAAACTGGTCAAAACCCAGAGGCAGAAGATTGAAGAAAAACTTTCCATCCCCCTTGACATTCTTCTCCTTCTGGGCAACTGTCCCCATGACCTCCAAGCCTTCCCTTGGGAAGCCTAACCCTCCCCCCACCCCCCCACCAGACCTTTCCAGGCCCCTCCAAAACTTGCCCTTAGGATGGCAGGCCCCCCCTGAGCTGGCCATTTCCAAAAAACTGCAAATCTGCCTTGTGATATCTGGGGTCCCCAAATTGTCCCTGGGACTCCCAACCACCCCGGGACACCCCAAAACTTCCCATTTTAGCACAACCAGGACATGAGAATGGTTTCACTCAAGCCTTTATTGAGGGGGCAGAAGGTCCCTCTTGGTGTCTAGGGTGACACGAACAGGGGGTGTCCTTCCCTTCGGGTGCTGTCCCCCAAGGTTGAGGTGAGGCGAAGGCTCTCGATTCTCCAGGATGACTTTGACGATGGACTTGGTGGAGTTGGACATGGTGGCCGTCACCCTCACATGGCTGGTGGAGACAGTGACAGGCTCCTGGCAGGCGCCCAGTTTGACACAGTTGTAGCCTGCGTTCTTGTCGGTGGTGGTCTGTTAGGTGTAGGTGGCCTCCAGGTCACCCAGGTGGACCTTGAAAAGAGAGATCTCCATGGCCAGCTCCATGGGGTAGAAGTTGTAGTTGGAGGGGTTGGAGAAGAGGATGGCCAAGGTGAAGGTGTCAGCCTCATACACCAGGAGCCCGACACAACCTCGGACCTTCATGAAGGAGTTGGTGAAGTGGCAGCTCTCGGTGACACCAGCTGGGATGTGGGGACTGGGGGGTGTGGAGTTGTAGCCACTGAAGCAGAAGCTCCTGGGAGGAAGAGGACGGGTGAGGAGGAAATGGGGCAATGAGGAAACTGGGGAGTGGTGGGCCAACCAGTGGGAAGTGGGGCAAGCACTGGGGGAATGGTACAACCACTGGGAGATGGTCCAACCAGTGGGAGACAATCCAACCAGTAGGAGATGGTCCAACCAGTTGAGGTTGGTCCAAGCACTGGGAGATGGTCCAACCACCTGGGGTATTGTCTAACCACCAGAAGGAAGCCCACCTTGGACCTTCTTGAATACTGGGGAAGGTATCCACCCACATCAAAGGCTGTCCCCTCCCATATTCTCCCCCCTCCCCAGCGTTACCTGGGGCTGTGCAAGGTGACATTCGGGATTCTGTTGTGGTGCGTATCTCCACGCTGCAATCCAGGGACTTCCACAGGAAGCTCCTGCTCATCTCTGGGGGCTTGTCAGGGAGCTGGACTCCACGTTCCTCAGTTGTTCCTTCCAGTTCCTCGCTGATGTCTTCTGATTCCTCAATCTTCCTTCCAGTTCCTCACCAGCTCTTTCCAGTTCCTCACCAGTTCCTTCCAGTTCCTCACAAGCTTCTTCTAGTTCCTCACCAGTTCCTTCCAGTTCCTCACTGTTTCCTTCCAGTTGCATCTTCAGGTCCTCACCAGTTCCTTCCAGTTCCATCTCCAGTTCCTTCTAGTTCTTTACCAGTTCCAACTGAAGACCTGTTTCCCAATGGGGAAAATGAGGTTTCACATCAGAAAAACCCCAGCTTCCCGGTGATGTCAGATCAAGGTCCTAAACTTGATGATTTTATGGGTCCAGGATCTCCAGGAATTCAAATTCCTCACCTGGGGGGAGCAGTTTGGGGGAAGTTCAGATGGGAGGGTGGGTCAGGACATCATTTCGGTTTTGAGGAAAAATTGGGTTTTTCACCATTTTTTCATAAATCCCTTTTTTTAAGATTTTCTTTTTCGTTTTTGTCTGATTTGTTTTGGGAGGTTTCAGGGCTGAGGGGGAAAAAAGGCTTTTTGGAGATTTTCCTTAGCGCTTTCGAGGGAGGAAAATTTGGGAGGGGAAGACATGGGGGTGAGGCAATTGACAAACACATGGAAATAGGAATAATTCTGTAAATATTAAGAAGAATAATAAAAATATTGGTCTGCAAAGTTGGGGGTTCCAGGAGGGCAGTTTCCTGGTGACGGCCTTAATCCAGGCTCCAGGAATTCAGCAGACTTCCCTATGAGGAAGGTCCACCCAACATTTTGGACCCTCTCCTCCCCTCTGGAAAGAGTTACCAACAACTATAACTCTTCTTTGCTTCCTTGTGGGTGTGGTGGTGGCCTGGGGAGTACGGTTTTCTGAACCCTCAGTTCAGAAACCCTCAGGCATCTCTGATGTAGGTTGCCCATCATCTACATCCTCACATCATCTCCTTTGGAGTCATAAATATTTATTAAAATTATCTTTGTAAATATTTAGCATAGTAGAGAATAAAGGTTGTAAAAGATGAGTGTAAACACAAAACCAATGACAGCCAGATCTATATTTTACTTTCCAAATGTTGAATGATTGAGACATCCATGTTAATACTCTGTCCTTCAAAGAGACTGTCACGAAAAGACGCTATAGATGCCAGTTTGTACTCAGAATGTGGGTCATTGTGCATTTTGATACATAGTTGAGCTTTTGTGCCGAGCAGCTCAGTGTGACTTTGGAGTTGAGCAAAGCAAAGGGAAGGGCTTCCCTGGGGATGCTTTATGGTCCTCTGACCTGCCTTTCAGGTGCTCGGTATGATGTCTGCTGTTTTCCTGTGCTGTGCTTGCATTGCCTCCTTCTCGTACTCCGTGCGTTTAGGGTAAATGCTAGACCCTTGCAAGCCACGCTGTACTCCCCAGCTGCTTCCTTACAGCACTTACCGGTTCCTCCAGATTTATTGCCCTACCAAACAACTCTTTTTCTGCCCTTCAGCAGTTCACCAACGTTTTCTGCTAAGAGAGGACAGAGTACAGGTTTGTTGGGAGTTAGATACAGATGGATTGCAGGGGCAAGGGAACACAACCATAGAGACAGGGAACGGGGTGTGCTCTGTGTGGGGGACACGTGTGCCAGTCACAATTGACTGGGCACAGGTGAGCTGCAGTGTGGCACCTCTGCAGAATACCTTGCTTTTCTCAGGCCATCTGGGATGGGGCCCGGGAAGAGTCTCCAAGGACACCATGGGAGAGCCAGACCAGGCCATCTCTCCCATTCTCTCTCATTTTTGCCCGAGGACCACACCTGCTCAATGAAGAAAAAGCAGATTTTTCTGTGATTCTCTATCACATCCTCATCCAGGGTAACATAGATACCTAGTCTATACACAGACACCTACATGTAGATCTTTTTCTCCAGCAGGTCAACCCCTAACCTGTAACGATACAGGGGCTTATTCCTCCTGAGCTGCAGGCCCCTATGCTTGCTGCACTCCATTATGTTCCTCTCTGCCCAACTCTCCAGCATGTCCTGATCTCACTGAATGGTGCCTCAGCCTTCTGAAGTGTCAGTCACTCCTCCCAGTTATGTGTCCTCAGTAACAGAATCACAGAATCTTCATGGTTGGAAAGGACCTTGGAGATCATTGAGTTCAGTCATACACACAGGAAAAAAAACCCCACAATCTCAGGCTCTCCCTGAAGAGCCACGTCTACACGTTTCTTAATTACCTCCAGAGATGGTGACTCCACCACCTCCCTGGGCAGGCTGTTCCAGTGCCTGACTACCCTCTCAGTAAAGTAATTCTTCCCAATATCTAATCTAAACCTCCCCTGTCACAACTTCAGACAATTTCCTCTGGTCCTGTCATTATTCCCATGGAAGAAGAGGCCAACACCCACCTCTCTACAACCTCCTTTCAGGGAGTTGTAGAGGACGATGAGGCCTCCCCTCAGCCTCCTCTTCTCCAAACTAAACATGCCCAGTTCCCTCAGCCTCTCCTCCTATGACTTGTTCTCCAGACCCCTCACCAGCTTGGTGGCTCTCCTCTGGACATGCTCCAGCCCTTCAATGTCCTTCTTGTAGTGAGGGGCCCAAAACTGAACACAGTACTCAAGGTGAGGCCTCACCAGTGCCCAGTACAGAGGCACCATCACTTCCCTACTCCTGCTGGCCATGCTATTGCTGATACAGGCCAGGATGCCCTTGGCTTTCTTGGCCACCTGGGCACACTGCTGGCTCATGTTAAGTCAGCTGTCCACCAACACCCCCAGGTCCTTTTCGGCTGGGCAGCTCTCCAGCCACTCTGCCCCAAGCCTGTAGCATTGCCTGGGGTTCTCTTGACGGAAATGCAGGACCCGGCACTTGGCCTTATTAAACTGAAGGTGCACTCAATCCGCTTATCCAGATCATCAATCAAGATATTAAACAAGACTGGCCCTAAAACTGAGCCCTGAGGGACACCACTGGTGCCCGGCCACCAACTGGATTTCACCCCATCAATCACAACTTGCTGGGTATGGCCATCCAGCCAGTTTTTTACCCAGTGAAGGGTACACTTGTCTATGCCATGATTCGCCAGCTTCTCCAAGAGAATGCCGTGGGGCATAGTGTCAAAGACCTTACCAAAGTCCAGGTAGACAATGTCCACAGCCCTCCCTGCATCGAGAAGGTGGGTCACATGGTCATAGTAAGAGATCAAGTTGGTTAAGCAGGACCTCCCTTTCATAAACCCATGCTGGCTGGCCCTCATCCCTTGCCTGTCCTGCACTTGCCATGAGAGCTCACTCAAGATGATCCTCTCCATGATCTTTCCCGGTACCGAGAACAGGCCTATAGTTCCCCAGATCCTCCTTCCAGTCCTTCTTGTAGATGGGCGTCACGTTGGCCCATCATCTGGTACCTCTCCTGTTGACCAGGGTTGTTGATAGATAATGGAGAGAGGCTTGGTGAGCTCTCCTGCCAGCTCCCTGTGTACCCTTGGGTGAATCCTATCTGGCCCCATAGATTTATGCATGTCCAGGTGCATAAGCAAATCATTAACTTCTTCCTCCTGGATTATGGGGGAGTTGTTCTGCTCTCCATCCTTATCTTCCAGCCCAGGAGGTTGAACACCCTGGGGGTAGCTGGTCTGACTATTGAAGACAGAGGCAAAAAAGGCATTAAGTATCTCAGCCTTCTCCTTGTCATTAGTTGCAATGTTTTCCCCCGCATCCAGTAAGGGATGGAGATTCTCCCTGGCTCACTTTTTGTTGATGTAGTTATAAAAACGTTTTTTGTTGTCCCTTATATTAATGGCCAGGTTGAGTTCCAGCTGGGCTTTTGCCTTCCTAATTTTTTTTCTGTATAACCTAACAAGGTCTCTGTACTACTCCTGAGTTGCCTGTCCCCTCATCCAAAGTTGCTAAACCCTCATTTTTTCCCAAAGTCCCATCAAAAGGTATTTGTTCATCCAGGCTGGCCATTTTCCCCGTCCTTTAATCTTGTGCCTCATGGGGACAGCCTGCTCCTGGGCCTTTAAGATTTCCTTCTTGAGGAGTGTCCAACCTTCCTGGACTCCTTTGCCCCTTAGGACTATCTCCAAAGGGACTCTCCCAACCAGAATTCTAGACAGGCTGAAGTCTGTCCTCTGGAAGTCCAAGGTGCAGGTTTCGCTAACCCCTTTCCTTATCAAAGAATTGAAAAGTTGACCATTTCATGATCTCTAAGCCCAAGAGGGTCTCCAACCACCACATCCCCCAGTAGACCTTCTTTCTTTGTGAACAGCAGATCTAGTGAGGCGACTCCCTTGGTAGGCTCACCTACCAGTTGTGTCAGGAAGTTATCTTCCATACACTCAAGGAACCTCCTAGCCTGCCTGCTCAGATAGGTACACTCTGTCCTCTCTTCCCAGTCATTGATGAATACATTGAACATGACCGGACCCAGTACTGACCCCTGGGGAACACTGCTAGTGACAGGCCTCCAACTGGACCACACTGCGCTGCTGATCACAACTCTCTTTCTTGAGATAAACATACCATGGATCGAATTGTGGCATGGGACTGCTCTCTTCTGCACGCATGTTGCAGGTGGAGGACAAAATGCATACAGGAAAGGGCAGGGGAAAGAACGATCTTTTAAGTTAAAGTATTAAACTAAACAAGACATGGAATGTGATCAAGAACATAGAATGTTTAATTCAAAAATTGCAATCAAACATTACATTTGTCTAAGAAAATTATATGATCTTTCACTTCACAGAAAAAAATACCATATTTTTTTTAAAAAATTATTCCTCTTTAACTGAACAAATTCTCATGGTTGATTCTTTCTGTGAAATTTTAAAGAATGGATACAATTCTTCTGAGAATGCACAGTCTTTGAACGTGAACATCACAGACATGTCAGTAACATTGAAAAAAGTCACACTTTTCTCTTCACAATTAAGGTAAACTCCAACTTTCCTGGGATTTTTCTGCACTGCTAACCGTGTCAATGCACCAGTTCTCACCCAGTAATTTTTAGAACTTAAGCCCAGAACCCAGAATTGGTCTTTAGGTGACAGAGATATGGGTCCTTTCCTTTGAGCGGATTTTCCAGCTACTCCCAGGTCCCAGTCATTGCTTTTTTCAACGTCCACCTCCCAGTAATGCTTCCCAGAGGAGAAACCTTCTGAGCCCAGCACACAGACAGCTGAATCAAAACTCTTTTCAGTTTGAGTTGTTTTCTGGGCATGCGATTTATGTGTAAAACTCTTCTTGTCCACATCGATAGACAAGTTTGGATGGGCTGTGTCCCCATCAACTTCGATGTCATCTACAAAAAGTAGAAATTTGGGGTTTTATGAACTCTCCTCTAAAGCAAATATACAAGAAGAGAAGGACACTGTACTGTACTGCATTTCATTCTGAAAAGCTCCCCACATCTAGTCTAGGAAGACCTCTAAGCCTGGAGTGAAGAAGGACTGCACTCAGACATGTAAATTACACTTCAACTTTCAAATATTTCACTGCCAAGTGAAATATCTCCATATCCCTGGAATAAAAGACATTTGCAGACTCACAGTCCTTTCCACACTCAGCACTGCTTCTATAGTATTCACAGGTCTCAAGCCATTGAGTACAGACATAAGTAAATACATTATTTTACCTGCATAGCCACGAGCCTTTCTGTATTCTGTAAACAAGTAAGGAGAGAAAAAAAAAAAACTGTAAGAAAAAACAAAGTTTAAACCTTGACTGAAAATATTTGCCTGCTCCAAGTTGGGAATCTCAGACTGAGTCTAAGGTTGAACCATGCTGGTCGACTGATACTCAGTTCCCTCTTGCTCTCCAAGGCCTCTGATTACCTGCATGGTCTGAAGGTGGATCTGAAGCTGGGATGAGTTTCCTGCTTGAGGACTGCTTTCTTTCTCAGGTCCCAGTTTGCCTGGATCTCGCCTTGGCACTTCTAGGGACCCAGAGTCCCCTTGGTGACACTCATGGCAATAAATTTCATCCACATTTAGTGCATTTGTCATGCGGGGGTGCATACAAAGAAACAAGTTGGGTGAATCTTCCCTAATGCTCTGAAGGGATCAGGGAGTGCACTTCCCAGTGGGTTTCTGGGTATGTGCAACCATGACAGCTTTGTGCAGTAGCGGCTGGGCAGCGAAGGATAGTGGAGAAGATGTGGCAGGTGGAGAGTCCACTATCCAAACTAAGCTGCTGAGAAGTCAAAACAGACAAGTCGAAACTAAGTGTTTTCGAGGGCAGAATCAGGTGAACTTGTGTTTTTATGTGTGAAACATGAAAAGACAACTCAGCAGGGGTCCCAGTAGGATTGTGAAGTTCTGAGATGTGAATTTAAGGGATTAGCTCAAAGGTAGGCATCTGTATGTGAAAAACATTGAGTTTTGGACATATAGCTGAGCACGTGAACATACAGGTGTGAGATATGCACTTGGAACTGCATAAAGGGAAGGTTTTGAATCCCCAGGAGTTTACAAGCTCTAAATTAATTGCCCTTTAAAACAAGAACCCTCTTCCACTCTTCAGTCTTCCCCCTTCACTAGGTATAAGGACTTAACTGACAATAACGACTTACCAATTTCTTTCATCTGATCCACTACAAACAAGAGAAACGCACAGAAAGAAAAGGTTACTGTGGATTAGACACCAGTACTTGGTAGCACTAGTGGATGGTTCTGGATACAGATAACTCTATTAATATCAAAGGTCAGCCATCTCCTGAAATGCCAGCTTTTCACCTGCTGTTTCTGAAGTCACCACAGGTTTCCATGCAGTGAGATCTACGAGACTTTGACTGTCATTCCTAAAGGGGCTCTTGTTCTTCCCCTGCATACAAGGAAGAACTTTTCCAACTAGAAAGCTGGAGTCACAAGTGATAAGAGGTAATCTTTTGAACAGCAGAGGGCAACAGACAGAAAAGTATAGCCAGGTCAATTAAGCTGGATGTATCAAAGGACATAGGAAGAACACAGCATGTAAAAGAGGATGATTTGAGCTACTGTGAGTTATTCCCATGGATTGGGTTTGGCTTCAGAATGGAAACAGCTTCCTGAAGATTGAGGTGACGTATTTCCAAGGAATGTGGAGGCAAAAGTATAGACAACTTTCAACAACAATAAACATGAAAGCACATAGGCAACCAGAGAGACTCACCTTCGTTTTCACGCAGTTTCTCTGCCAAGTCCCCGTGGGCAGCAAGAGAAGAAGGGCAAGAAAGCCAAGTCAGGGCAAGAACCATAACATACAAACCGGTCCACTTTGGGACATTCTACCCAAGGAGGCAACAAAAAATCTGGCCTGGTGGCCAACTAACGCTCCTTGGAGCTGCATCTCACAAGCTTCTGACTCGGGCAGGGATCTCTTCAATACTCCACCATCACCCATTTTCCCACAATGCCCCTGGGCTGGTTGATAGCTGAGGTTCTGCAGCCCCTTCAGCCCCATCTCAGCCTTACCTCTACATACCTTTCCCTCACTTTCCTGCCAGCACCAAAACCTCAAGAAGCCAGAACCCACAAGCAACACACTATGAAGACCCCCAAACCTCACAATTAGCTGGCTCACATGCCCTCCAGGGGAAAAGCAACACTCACTTATCTCCTTCTTTAGGTTCTCTGCAAGAAGAGGGGAGGAAGGGATAACAACTTGCTTAAAACCCCATCTTGAGTCCAAAGAAGACCAGGGGAAAATCCTGGGTCTTACTGGGGAAGGCAGACTCAGCCTCCACAAAAAACCCCAGCCAGGGCTTCCTTGGGCAGTGGGCTGTGCAGCAATGAGCTGCTTGTAGTCACCCTTGTCTGCGTCACTCCTGTCTTGTGACGGGAGCTCCTCTGCAAATAAGAGGTAGGGAGAAAGAAGGAGAAACCATGAGGGCTATCCAGGTAGAAGCTGCTGTCAACAGTGGAGACGGGCACACTCAGCTCTAGGAACAGCAGCATGCAACCCCTGTGCTAGGTGGAGAAATAGTGGCCTCCAGGTTATTGCCATGCCTCACAGCAATGCCCCTTCCTGGAACAGACACCCTATACTGCTGTCCTCCTCCACTGGCACCACAGTAATGCACTCAGTAGGATGTCAGGTACCGAGGGACACAGAAACTCCCCAGACACCTCTACTAGCATGAAAGATAAATGTCCTTGTTAACAGGTCAGGTGTTGAGGGACATGGCACCTCCTGTTTGCTAGTATCTGGCAAGGCAGAAGCTGGAGTACCACCAACATAACCTCCCTGCCCCTTCTTTCTGGCTCACAGTGGGAATTCAGCCTGGCAGTTTCCTTCTTCCCAGGGGACAGTGTTCTCCTTGTCTTGGGGATGGATTCTCTCTCTTGGGCCACCACTTCTCCCCTTGACTCAGCAGCCAGGACACAGAACCTTCTCAACGTAGCCCAGGAAGCAACGATTCCCCTTCTCTCCCCAGTAATGAGAACGTCCCACCAGCCCCGGCAAATGCTCGCCTGGCCAGGAGAACAGCTAAGCACCAAGGAATAGGACAACACTAAAGCTGTCAGGTCTCCACTACTGACCTTACAGCATGGACAGGCAGGGACACCAAGCCCCAAACACCCACACTTACCAATCTGCCTCTGGAGCTGTGCTGAAAGACAAAGACACCATAAATTGTACCCTGTTCGACAACTCTTGGACAACCCCTGAAAAAAGGAAGAGTCAGAAGCCAGCCCACAACTGGCCATGGGGCAGTGCCTGGGCAAAGCCCAAAGCAGGGAGCACCAGCTGCCATGTTGAGCCTTGGGCCCTGGTAGGGTCTCTCAACTTGGCACTTGTGGAGCAGTTGGCCTTGCTGGAGCATCCCTCCTCCCCCAGCCCAAGGTCCCTATCCCAGCGGGGAAGGCAGGTGGGCAAACAGAAAGACTCACCGTTCGTTGCGCGCAGTTCCTCTGCCAAGTCACCGTGGTCACAGGAGAGGAAGACACAATGTCAGGGCAAGATCCACAAGGTCCTTGCAAGCCAGTCCACTCTGGGACTGTCCCCCAGGGAGGGATGAAAAACTCGTCTGGCCTGGTGGGTGGCTCCCCCTCCTTGGAACTACTCATCATGGGGCTCTCACTGGGATAGTCACCACCATCCACAAGCACACACCTCCCTACCAGGACCCAGGGCTGGCCAGGGACCCAAGCTTTCACATCTCTTCGGCCTTCCCTCAACATCTCCTTCTCTCATGCTCATGCTTGCACCAAATCTCCACCAGCTTGGACACCAGCAGCCACCCCCCACCGCAACCCCAAATCTCACTGGTTGCAAGGACAACGGCTGCCACTAGAGGTGCTTTGCCGGGGACATTTGGTTGAAGAAAGCTGAGGGAAAGCAGGGAGAGATTGCCTCCAACCCAGCTCTCTCTCATCCTTCCTGACACCAGGCACACTCACAGTGGCGGCTCCCCTGGCTATATCTGGTGGGGTTAAGGGTGACTTGCCCTCTACTGGCCCACCCTGGCACCACATATTGTGATCTGCTTACAGAAACAGCCCCCGGGGTGTCAGTGACACTCACCAATCTCCTTCTGCTTTCCTGTAAGAAAAGAGGGGGCAGAATGAACACCTTGCTTAGCACCAGAACTCCAAACACCACAGAGAATTCAATCTGGCAGTTTCCTACTTCCCAGTGGATGGTTTTCCCCTTTTCCTGGGGATGGATTCTCTCTCGGGCCACCAATTCTCCCCTTGACTCAGCAGCCAGGACACAGAACCTTCTCAATGGAGCCCAGTAAGCAACACTTCCCCTTCCCTCCCCAGTAACAAGAACGTCCCATCAGTCCTGCCAAATGCTTCCTGGCCAGGAGAACAGCCAAGCACCAAGGAATAGGATCACACCGGAGATGTCAGCTCTTCACTACTGACCTTACAGCATGGGAAGGGAAGGACACCAAGCCCCAAACACCCACACTTACCAATCTGCCTCAGAAGGAGTGCTGAAAGAGAAAGACACCGTAAATTGTACCCCCACAGCAGCTACTGGGAGACTGCCTCCAAAAAGGAAGAGTCAAAGCCAGCCCACAATTGGCTGCGGGGTTGATTCTTCGCTTCCATCAACAAGTGGGCAATGGGATTTCTAGAATAGGGAAATAGCTTACCTTGTAAAATAATGGAAACAAAGGAGCTGATAATGCAGATCATGTTTCTGCTTTCTAAAAAATGGAGAAAAAGTATAAAAAAAAAATTATCAGTTTTGTCACAGTATAGCACACACATATAGAGAGTGGCCATGGCATCATATAATCTGCCCTATTTGTACATAGTTGGCAGAAGAACTTTCAGCAAGATCATTCATTGGAAAATATTACGAGGAACAAAAACAGTCTTAAAGAAAGCTGAAAGGAGACACTGATCGTTGTGTTTTAAATTCACTGCCTTGCATCCAAGAATTTTCCATATACACACACTAAAATCTGATTTGACATAAACATGTGGCATTATCTTTTTTCTTCTTTGGGAAGTTTTTTATTAAATTTTAGTCTTTGCAATTGGTCTCTATTTTTATTCAAGAGGTCACTTTCTCTTAAGAAAATTCTCTTAAGAAAATACTGATGTTCTAATTGATAACATGAAAATACTTTCACTTAAGACAAACTGACCTTCAAAGCTTTCACTGAGAAGAAATTTCCGAGGAAAGCTCAGCCTTTGCCTTGCTGCTCAACACCACCTTTCAGGCAGAATAACCTTCTAATAGTCTAAAGGCAAAGGCTCTCCTTACTGGTGCAAATCCCAACAGCTGACAGTCTGAAGATCTGCCAGGAAAACTTCTCTGACAAAGATAGAGGTTCATGCTGGGAGGCAGACTAGTGTACGCTTAGCTCAGGAGCTCACTGTCTTCCTGCCTGTCCTGGGGGCAGCAGAAGCTCTTCCCATTTCATCCACAGTCCTCACAGTGAGGTGCTGTGACTGTGGATTCCTTGACTTCCCAAAAGTATTGAGCAACAGACTCCTCTTGTGCAAAATCTTGTCCCCTCACTATTCTACCTTTTAGTCTTCATAATATGAAGTTGTATCGTTTCTTTAGGTATATGTTGTTTACAGTGCATACTGAATAGTCTTGCATAAATCAGCACAAGGAAAGGAGCCCAGGTCATTGCAAGGAGGAGGACAGCCCCACCTGCACATAAGGACCTTTGTTTCCCAGAATCTTAAAGCTGTCCATGAAGGATAAAGGATATCCCTGGACTACCAAGATAATGCCAGCATCCTAGTGCCTCTAACACCTCTCTGAAGCCCTCCCAATGTCTGGTGTCATAGATAAACAACTAGAGCAGGATCAACTCCAGGGACATCTAGATCAAGAAAGAAGCAGGTGGATGATGACACCATAGAATTATCACTGCTTTGCAAACAGTAGCATGTGTGAGTTAAGGAGCAATTAGTCAAATCATGTTGTACCTCAACACTTGAAAAGTAAAAGAACCATGAATAAAAGCACATTTGGGTTTCCCAGTTTGGTTGGGACACCTCATGCACATGAAAAAAGAATTACTCTTGCAATTGTATACTTTGCATACAAGCCTCTCTCCTCGCTCAACACTGGCCAGTTAAAAATTTTCGTGAAGCTCCCAAATGGATTCAACTATCCAGTGTTGTGGGAAACAGAGTGAAATAGTTCACAGCCCTAGGCCCATCCTTCTCACTGGTGGAGGATGATGAGGTGACCAAGCAAAATAGGGGTAGCTTCGCTTGCTTGGAGAATGCCAAAGCACGTGAAATAGGTCTCAACTGCGGCATACCTGGCTGTTGAGCTATCCATGGACAGTGTTCCCTCTCAGTGGGTACAAAAGAAGGTGGCAGTTGTCCACAGGGTATCTCAATGGAGCTTTCTATTGTAAAAATATTATCCGTCTCCTGTAGAATGCTTGTGTGGGCCAGTGAAGATAGATCTTCTCCTTGGGGATTAACCCACATCACTTTGGGCTTTACATAGGACCCACTTATTCTGCCCTTGTACGTACAAGTGGTTGACTGTGGCACAATAATTTCATTCATGGCACCTGTAACAGAAGCAATTTACCATCACTGCATCTGGCACAACACAGAAACACCAAAGCTGCATTGAAAGAGATCTCACAGAACACGTGCACTTTTGTTGTTGTTTCATCGGTAATCAAAAGCACCTGGTTTTTGAGCATTTCATTTTTACTAATTCCACACTTGAAAGAGTCAAATGAGCTTGCTTTGTGGAAGCGTAAGACTGCTGAAATAAATGAAACCAGACAGGACTGTGTACAAGGAGCTCTTCCCAAAGCATAACTGATGCAGCCTGTTGCTCCAGGTGAGAAGGTTAAAACCAGAAGTGAAGTTAAAGAGATAGAAATACTCAGGTTCTGATTGTTAAATAAGGCAAAGCTACGAGCTCCTGAAGCCATGGCTGAACTCAGTCCAAAGAGGCAGAGCAATGAGAAGATCACTCTCAGCACTTTCCCGGGGAATCAATTCATGGTGTTCCCCTGAAGATGCCACAAGGCCAACCCAAACCTCCATCACCCAACAGCAAAGATTTCTCCTGAAGAGTGAGATTCTGCAGGATACTTCAGGGAAGGTGCCAAAAACTGTCCAATTTCAGTTCTTCTAGCAAAAATGGAGGGGGCTGGTTCCCTCAACAAAGCAGACGTTGGTGTGAAAATGTGACTTACCTGATCGGCTTATCTTGGATTTGAGGAGTTTGACTACACACACCACATCTACGTTATCACAAGGCACTGTGATGCTGCTCTGCACTGTGAAATGGTCTCTCTCGCTCCAGGTTACATTGGTCTCGGCCTCCACATTTACTGTGTCTCCTCCATAGCTCATCCAAAAGACTTCAGGCTTTGGGTACCATTTTTTTGACTTACACATGTAGCGACACATACTCTCCTCTTGCAGATCCCTGTCCAATGTTGGCTTGTACCCAATTGCTGTAAGAGTCAAGGAGTATGAGACAGAGTTAAGGTTGCTGCAAAATTACTACAACAAAACAAACCAACAAAACTCAGAAAGCCTCAGTATGTTGCTCCAAATGTTCATAGTCTGTAAAAACAATCATACCTGGTCAGAACAAAGGGTTCTGACCTGGACTCCAACAATGGTGAACACTGGGACATAGTACCACAGAGAAATAGCGAACCTCAATAGGCCTGGATGACCAAAGGTCAGGAAAAGCATCTGGGAGTTTGCCAAACAGAGGAGCATGCTCCACTTAAACCGAGGGAAATATAATACAGGCCCACAAAAAAGAAATGGTGTGGAGAGGAAGAAGAGCAAGGAATTGTTCCCTATCTTGTCCAACAGGATTTCTAATGAGGAGAGAAAAAGGGCCCCTACCATATCATGTGCGCTGCACATTGGTGAATACCCTCCCTAATAGCTCTGAGTATTTGGGTTTTCTTCATTTTAGAAAGCAAAACAGCCCTAACTGGAGAGCCTGAACATTTATAATGCCAGAAGAGAAAACAGCTATAGGTGGATCAGCACCTCAATGTGTTTTCGCACATGACAAGCCAAATGCCTTGTACCCCTCAGAGCACAGCTTTAGATATTCAGAATTGAAGCAAGTCTTTCCAGCTACTTCCTGTGTCTTTCCTTATTTCTGCATTTCTCCAAGTAACCATGATGTTCGATGGAGTTCTGCTTTCCTGGAGATGGCTAAACACCTACCTGCCCACGGGCAGCAGTGAATGAATTCCTCATTTTGTTTTGATGGTGTGTGCAGCTTTTGCTTTATCTATTCAACTGTCTTTATCTCAACCCATGAGTTTTCGTACTTTGAGCCTTCTGACTATCTCCTTCATCCCACCAAGGCAGGGAATGAACAAGCGTGTGGTGCTTAGCTGCCTACTGGGGTTCAACCAGGACAAGGTCTCAGCTGTCTGGCAGGAAATAGGCAGAGCCAGAGTCACGATGGGAATGAACTCAACATGGTCATAGCAGGTCGCATTTCACTGTGGAAATCTCCCTGCTTACCTGTAACATCAAGGTGAGTAGTAGCCTCGTGTGTGACAACACTGCCGTTCAGTGCACAAACATACGTCCCCTCGTCGGCTATTTGCACTTGTCGAATAACCAGAAGAAGTGCTCTTCCCTGCCAGTGTCCCATGATCCTCCACTCTTCTTCATCCTGGCACTGCTCCACCACCCCACCCAGGCTGGAGGAAGAGCACAATGGAGCACCCCTCCCCTTTTCCATTTTATACCAAAGCACACTCGTGTTACAGGGGACACTCTCTGCCACCTGGCAGGACAGAGTCACTTGATCTCCAACAAGGACAACCAATGGTTCGATGCTGATGGCAACAGGAACTTCACCTGCAAGGAAGAGGTGGGAGCAAAAGCTTTGCTTTTCTCCGTGAGTGTAATCTTTCCATAGAGGGAAGAAAACCACGTTAGCTGAATCCAAAACAGAAAGCTCAGCTCCAGGTTAGAGTCTCACAGTCCTTTACAGTAGTGAGGACAGGGTCTGCCCTCCTCCAGGCAAAGACATGCTTTACAGTTACCACATTTCCTCACTTTATACACAGCAGCTGTGTTGCATATTCATGGGTATTGTGGACATTCATTCAGGAAGATAATAGGTACACTGGTGGGAGGACCACAAAGCAAACTCACTGAGCTAGGAGAGAGTAATCACACGTAAAGTGCAAAGACCTGTGCAATGGTCTACGGTCTCTGCAAGTTTACAACCTGCAAAGCAATCTGCACAGGCTCTTGGACCACAGGACCTGGATCTGTGACCCAGGAGAAGCTGAACATGCCTCTCTCACGTGTCTAGTAAGATAATACACCTATGCCACTTCCCTGAAATTGCAGACACCCCTGAGCAGGACTGGGGTTTTTCACATCACCAAGATGGGTGATGTTATCCCAAGCCTGTGCTTGGAGGTGTCAGACACCACATACGATCTGCAGTGCTTTTGTTCCTTTAGGGACCATGAACTGAAGTGCAGGTGTGGTGTCTTAGGAAAACTGGCTGGGTGGGTACAGTAGGAGTTTCTTACCTCTAAGCCACTTTCCAATTAAAACACATGTTGGAAGAGTCAAAAATAGAACTAGTACAAGCTTCCTTGGCAAGTACTCCATGGGGTCAAGTCAGATGGCTTCTGTTCCCCCTGGAAATGGATGATGCACTGTGAAAACAAGAAAGAATTCCCAGGAGCAATGAAACAGAGAGTAGTGAATCTTACGAAGGACAGAAACACAAAGGCAGCACCTGGCTCTGCCCTCTGTGTTCATGTCTTCTGGGGCTGTGTCATGTTGCTGGGGTCACCAGCAGCTCATGGCTCCTTTCTCTGAAGGAAAAGCTGCCCATTCCCATTCCCATTCCCTGCCAGACCCTGTTCTTGGGCACAGGAACATCTGACTTCAAACTGATTTGGATGGCAGGCCAGAAGGCCAGGATGTTCACTGCCAACCCTGTATGCATATTACTAGACTCTCATGCAATGAATCTCTTGTTGGATTTCTGTGGGAATCTGTGCTTCATAGTTCCCACCCTACTTTGATTCTGCAGCTGTGTGGCACCTGATGCAGGATGTTCTGGGTAAGAACACTACCCTGGCTGAGGATGTAACAGAGAATAACAGAAAAATCCTGCTTTTTCTTCATTACAGAGGAGCAGGTGTGGACCTTGGGCAAAAATGAGAGAGAATGGGAGAGACGGCCTGGTCTGGCTCTCCCATGGTGTCCTTGGAGACTCTTCCCGGGCCCCATCCCAGATGGCCTGAGAAAAGCAAGGTATTCTGCAGAGGTGCCACACTGCAGCTCATCTGTGCCCAGTCAATTGTGACTGGCACACGTGTCCCCCACACAGAGCACACCCCGTTCCCTGTCTCTATGGTTGTGTTCCCTTGCCCCTGCAATCCATCTGTATCTAACTCCCAACAAACCTGTACTCTGTCCTCTCTTAGCAGAAAACGTTGGTGAACTGCTGAAGGGCAGAAAAAGAGTTGTTTGGTAGGGCAATAAATCTGGAGGAACCGGTAAGTGCTGTAAGGAAGCAGCTGGGGAGTACAGCGTGGCTTGCAAGGGTCTAGCATTTACCCTAAACGCACGGAGTACGAGAAGGGAGGCAATGCAAGCACAGCACAGGAAAACAGCAGACATCATACCGAGCACCTGAAAGGCAGGTCAGAGGACCATAAAGCATCCCCAGGGAAGCCCCTCCCTTTGCTTTGCTACAATCTTCAACTCCATCTATGTTAAATATGTTAAATATTTATACCTATATTAAAGATCATTTCAACAGATGTTTATCACCCTAAAACAGAGGATGTTACATTTTTCAATCAACCACATTGGAAAAACAATATCAACAAAGTAGCAGTCCAATGAAATAAAGTAACTAAAACTACAGTACGGAACAGAGTAACTAACATAAATACTCATAGGGTTTGTTATTCAAATAATGCTTTCTTACCTCCACTAAGATATCCTTCACTTTATTCCTTCTCATTCGTTAATCCTCGAATACACCTGCCCCAAAAGATATATAGAATATATTCCTTTGCTATTTTTATTGTGTGACCTTTCTACCCGTAAAAAAACAACAAAAAACCTTGTGCTCTTACCTGCTGGAAGGAGTGTTTTGGCTGGAGATTTTAAAGAAAACAGGAAGGAACAAAGTTACTGCTGAGGTAAGAGGAGCAATTCTGCACTACTTGGAAAATGATAAGAAATGCCTTTCACCTCTGAGTGAAAAGTAAGATCAAGGAATCTGGTATAAGAAACTTCTTGTCTGAGTGTATTTGGTATCTGTGGCCAACTTTTGGGAGCAGGGAGGCTGCAAATGTGACCTCGGTAGTAAAAAGGGAGGGGCTGCTCCTATGTTGGACACAGTTGATTGGTGCTGGCTGCAACATGGACCTCCCCCAGGAAGAAGCTGAGCCAATCCGTGAAGCTGGTGGCACTTCTAAGGAAGACACATTTATAATGGAGGAAAATGCAGAACAATGGCAAGGAAAAAAAGTGAGAGAAACAACCCTGCTGATACCAAGGTCAGAAAAGGAGAAAGAGGAAGAGGTGTTCCAGCTGCCACAGCAGAAATTCACCTGCAGCTGGTGGAGAGGACCACCATGGAGCAGGTACCCACACTGCAGCTCCTGGAGGTCCTTATACTGCAGCAGGTTCCCTGAAAGAATGTGCCGCCCATGGGGAGCCCATGTGGGAAAAGGTTTATCCTGAAGGATCAGCAGCTCACAGAGAGCCCACGCTGGAGCAGGGAAAGTGTGTGAGGAGGAAGGTCTGACAGAGAGGAACTGTTATCACTGACCATGACCCCCCAATGTCTCGAAGCAACTCTGTCTCGAACCCTACATTTTGAACAGTTCCCCTTCATGTATATAACAACCCCTTTTGGTCTTCTGAAGAATTCGTAATCGTTCTGCTCTGTCACTTCTTCCAGCTCACGTGAACTTTCCTGTTCCATCATGGGGCCTCTCCATGGCTATAATCTTTCACGATCAATCTGCTCTAGCATGGGTTCTCCACGGGCTGCAGCTCCTTTCCGGGTAAGTTACTCCAGAGTGGGCTCTCCACAAGCTGCAGTGCTTCAGGGTCAACCTGCTCCTGGGTTGGTTCTCCACAGGCTGTGGTAGTTCAGGATAACCCTGCTCCACCATGGGCTCTCCATGGACCTCAGCTCCTTCAGGGAATATCCACCTGTTCCAGGGTTGGGTTTTCCATAGGACGCGGTGTGATGTCTCCAGGGATTACAGGGAAATACCCGCTCCATCACGGATTCTTCCAAACTTTCCATGGGATGTAGAGGAGTCTCTGCTCTGGAGCCCACAACCCTCTTCTCACAGAGGCCACCCCTGCAGCCTCCCCATCTCCAGCTACCAAAATTTTTCCATGTAAACCCAGTACAATTTCTAACTGGGATTTGACCATTTTGACATAACATGCTTTTCAGAACAAATAGTTCAGAGACTGAAAAAAAGTTTTACTCTCCCCTCAGCCTGTCAAAGTTTAACCGACAAGTGTGAAAACATGAATAGAGTGAAAACAATGAAAAAATGAAGAGACAATGCAGATGGTTTGAAGATCAGTTTACACACAATTTATTGTAAAGGTTTTGTGTAATGTTTTCATGTTTGATGAGACCTTCAGGCATTTAGTCACGCTTTTTCTCCATTCTCCCTGGCAGATTTTTTCCACAGACCCTTAGCTTTCCTCTTTACAATTCATCACATCTTGAAAGTAGCTGAAAACTCAAACTAAAGCACTGGAGGTTTTGCTTAAAACCAACTTTGAGTGTTAGTTCTGCCAAGACTTACTGGCAGCAAAAAGAGCTCAATCTCAAATTCAAGGTGGGTAGAAATCCAAAAAACCCTTTATTTAACCTCCATTTGGAAAATTACATCCCACATTTAGGTGCTCGGAGAACAGAACACACTTTTGAGTTCAGTATTTAAATGTAAAAAGAAACACAGAAATCTAACAGATCAGAGCAGGGAGCCATAACTCCTGTTTTAACTGTACTAGTGATAACTGAGAATCTTTCCCTGGGGAGGCAGCTACTGGTGCAGGGGTGTCTGTCTCCATTGAGTTGCCAGAAGTGCCCAAGGTTGCATTAATGGCGAGTAAAAACCTACATTTAACTGGGGAAAAAAGTTATCATTGACACCAACCATGTTGTCATCAAGAGACAACAGAGAATGTATCCGGGCCTCTACAGGGCAAAGCCTAGATTCCCTAATAATCATATGATTTGAATGGATTGTGTAAAAAATCAAATGCTTCTGATGTTCTGATGTTACTTGAGACACTGATTTTGTTCTATGTAACCATTCTTCTTGGATCATTCAGAAAGAACAATTAAGGAAATTTTCTTTGTCCTGGTCTTACTTACAGGAGTGCATTTTTTTTTTTTGGTGATGGTTTACACATGTCCTGGAATTCACATAGAGCTTTGAGAATATTCTGCACCAACAAGAGATAATTAGAGGCTTCCTCTGTTCTCTTCATTGAGAATAAATGAAATTTAAAAGTTATTTTGCTTCAAATGCTACTTTTTTTACCATTTTGAGACACTATACTTTTTTCTCTTTACTTCCTTTTTTTTCAGGTTTTCCCGTTTTGTCCCCCAGTCCTACTCTATTTAGTAATTACTGATGTCCTAAACCATTCTAGTCTCTCCTCCTCTCGCCACGACCTCTTGGTAGAGAACTTTGATTCTACACCCTATTTGATTAAAAGTTTCCCTTCACAGTGTCTCCAAAGGGACAGGGATCGAGACTGAGCGGATAAGAGGGGTGTGTGTCCCTTCCTTCTTGCATATAAACGGGTAAAACGTTTCTGTGGGTTCCATTCCAAGCCTGAGAGGCATTCTCACCATGGTGCGTATCTGCTCTGCTTCATAAAAGTTCACTCGCCCTCTTTCCAAGTCCAGAAGCACACCAATCACTGAATAACTCATCTGTTTCTCAATCCTGTGGTCTCCTGTGCTAGAGAAAATCTCTCCCTGGGACCTGTGCAGAGCCCAGTAGTCCTCCCTAGGACAGGTTCCTTCCTCCTCCTCTCTGCCTTTCTCCCTCACCACCCCCAGCACCCAGTCCTGCTCCTGGCCCACCTCCACCTCCCAGTAATGTTTCCCAGAGGCAAAGCCTTCCTTCCCCACCAGGACAGGGACTGTGGAGGGAGTGTTCGGGCCAGCAGATCCAGCTGTGTCGCTCTCCACATCTGGAAGCCCTGGCACCTGGAGCTCCAGGACTCGGCACTCAGGATTCACAGTAATGGGAACTGGAGGGGAAAGTGAGAATCATCCCATGAGCAGAGAGGCTCGGAGACTTTCCTCTGTATGAGGCTATGGGTTGAAGCGTTTGAGGGTCAATTCAATCACCTGGTGCAATTCAACAAAGAATTTAAACATTCCCCAGAACAGGGCGTGCAACCACTGATGAACCGAGAGGCAGCTTGGATCTCTCACAGCCATGTCCTCTTTCAGGGTGAAAGTCTACATGCTTTACCATAAATTTCTCTTTCTCTTTTAAATAGTGCCATCCATTCTCTCCAGATTTATGTCCACACTCCACCCCAGATTTTGACCCCTTTCAGTAACTCCTTTTCTCAGTTTTCCCAAACCACCACATCCCAGCCCCTTTTCCTGTTAACCAAGGCAGCATATTCCTGTGACTCCAGCTCAGTTGACGTATCTCTGACATTGTGGCATTGTCATTTCAGAGTAACTAAGACAGATGGGCACTGCATTTTCACATCCTTCATCCTGCCAGCTTACCTGCATTGCTCCGGGCTTCCCAGAAATCTATGGAAAGAGAAATGATATTACTGAATTTATAAGGCAGTTAGGTTGTCAGACTTGTCAGACTGAAAGGACTACTAATGTCTAATTAGAATCATAGAACGGATCTTAAGGATCATCTAATTCCTATCCTAATGCCATGGGCAGGGACACCTCCTAGTGGACCATGTTGCTCAGAGCCCCTTCCAGCGTGGCCTCAAACACCTCCAGAGAATTTTCTGTCCACACTGTGATTCTGCATCAATTTTGACCTTTCTTGGCTTGACCCACCAATACCACCATTCTGCGTAATCACTAATATTTTTAAACCACTTACCAAGCTCTGTTTTCAGTCGAGCTGAAAAGGAAAGACATTCCAGTCACTAACATTTGTTTGCTTTTCCTTTTTAATCACGTTTTTCAAAATGGGACAAGCGCCAGGCATGGAATAGGAGACTATTCCTCTCCATAGGTTGATGTTTCTCTCTATTACTCAGCTTCAAATCCAGGGATAGCATAGCCATAGTAACTTGAAGACTTGTCTTATTGTTTCTAAACTTGACAAGAATGATGGATTTCCATAAAATGTGTTTTCTTACCAAAGTGTTTCTTGAGTTCTGACTTTGCTGAAAAGGAATAGCATAAATGAGTGATGTAAAAACTCCAGGCAAAAATGAAATACCTTTTGTGAGAAAGACATTAGAATTACATCAGCAGTTCTTCCTTATAGGAAGTTTGTACACTTAAGTGGGAGATTTCTCTCATTAAATTTGTAGGTAAAAACAGCTACAATTTTTTCTTAGTAACATGAGAAGAGGGGACGGAGAGAATGAGAAAGCTGAGCTGAGAGTTTTGGTTCTATGAAATCTGCAGTTGTGTCCAGGTGAAATGTGGTGCTTGGGGACACAGTGAACTTGCTATTGCCAGGTTAACAGCTGGACTCAAACATTAGGGTCTTTTCCAACCTAAATGATTCTACAAAACCACAAGGGAGAGAAGAGACCTAGTGCAGAGACGTAATATTCTCAGTTAATATTTTAAGAAAATGAGATTTACCTGCTCGATGTTTGGTCTTTTCTTCCTCTGAAAATTGACCACATAGAATAAAAGAAATAATATAAACAGAGTAATTACTGTATATAAACTGGAATTTAAAAGTTACTTAGTGGACTTTCACACTACATTCTGTAAAGCCTTAAACTTGTGTCACTTTTGTGGGAAACACATCATTCCAAAACTATTAGTTTGTTTTACAGACAAAAAAAAAATTCTGCAATACTTAAAACCTTTCTTTTCTGAAAAACAAAAAAAAAAAAAAACAAGGAAAAAAACCCACAACAACCTACCCCCCAAATTAAATAGACTATAACTGGAATTTTTCACATTAAAATGAATTGATTCAAATGAGTCTTGCATTTCACTTTAAATGCTCAACCACTTTAAAAGGTGCCATCAAACCCAGTAATCAGAGCAGAACAAACAAGCAAATCAACCCAGAGGAAACCCAAATTTGGCATCGCTTTAGCACAAAGAAAATTAGACACAATCAACAACAAAAGCTTCTTACCTAATGTTGACTCCAGTTGTTTTTTTTCTAGAAAAGACAGATATCAGTGTAAGGTCTTTGACAGAGTGGCTTGGCGTGCTCAGCAATACCAATACACAAACCACATAACTGTACAGCAAGTGCACCCTTGGATTCCACTCTCAACTGCTTTGAGTTAAGTACACATAACTCCAATTCAACAACTTAATCCATGAGTGTATCACACTCTTTCAACTTTATTATATTTACATAACTCATTAAGTTATTGTTTAAAAACTAATAAGGCAGTGTGGAACAAGACATGTATGTATTGTTGATGGAGGTCTTCTTTCAAAGCCTGTTTAGATTATGCCTTAACTAACCAATTTTAAGAGGGATGTCCAGATGCATAGTCACCCAGGACATTTGAGGCAGCTGGGAGGACCCCAAGTGCCATGTAGGTGACTCTCTAAATGATCTCTGATCTACTATGGAAGCTCTGTTATTTCAAATTGTATCCATCAGGTACAGTCAAAAAACAATCTGCTTTCTTCACCTGTATGTATGTAAGTGGACTGAGCCATAGGCATCCAAGCTCCCAGTGGAGACCCATGAATGAAGTTCACAGAGCTTACAGCTGACTGGTCAGCTGACAAAGGATAAGTCTGTATAATCTTGAAAAAGGCAGAAGAGTGGTCACCAGCAAGAGAAGGAGTGCTAGAAGCTTGCTAAAACCTTTCCATCCAACAGCAGGGATTTGATTTGAGTTTTCACAAAGGTCACTGCTGGCCCATGTTACTTCCTCATAAACATCTGCAGTCTTCCCTAGAGAACAGACCTCACGTAGGGTATGATGTGTCATTGTCCCTCTTCCCCTAATATTGAAAAGGGCTGCCACTCCTGGAATTACTATAATGATAATCAACATTTGAAAATTGCTTCCCTGAGTTTATGTCTTTGAGATCTCTGGTAAGATTAGCAGAATTTCAAAAGCAAAGGACTTTTACCTTCTTCTATTTCCATCCTCACTTTCACTGAAAGAAAAAGAAAATTAATCATAATGTTAATTATTCTTGTAAACTTCCCTTGTCATACAACAGTGTACTTTATGTGCAAGCAGAAGTATGTGGGGTTAAAACTTTAATTTAATTTGACCTAATAAACTTCCCAAGGCTTCTTGTTACTCCAAAGAATTCATATGATTTGTACTAAGACGTCTCATTTCTGAGGGAGTTAGATCTTGAGCAAACCTTGCATATGTATGACATTGTAGCATATGTCAGTCAGCGTGTAGTCATGACAAGAGCTTAATGAAAGAAGGAAACAGGCTCTGTTTATAAAGCACAAATGAAAGAAAAAACCCACAAAGGAACTTATCACATTGTGGAGACTGACCACATCACATTAAGGGACTGACTGCTTGGGCAGATGACAAGAATGCCGTCAGAGTGCGCAGGGGTGAAACAAGGAAAGCCAAGACCTTCTTGAAAGTAAACCAGGCATGGGATGTCAAAGTCAACAAGAAGGGTTTTTTCAAGTATATTGGAAGCAAAAGGAAAACATGAGAAATTGTGGGCCTGCTGTTGAATGAGGTAGGTGCCATGGTGACAGAGAAAGCAGAGAAGGTGGAGTTGCTGAATGCCTTCTCTGCTTCAGTCTTTACTGCTCAGGCCAGCCCTCAGGAGCCCCAGACTTTGGAGGTAACAGATAAGGCCTGCACGAAGGAAGACTTCCCCTTGGTTGAGGATGATCAAGTTAGAGAACAGTTAAGTACGCTGGATATCCACAAGTTCATGGATCCTGATGGGATGCACCCACAAGTGCTGAGGGAGCTGGCAGAAGTCATTGCTGGGCCACTCTCCATCATCTCTGAAAGGTCCTGGAGAACAGGCAAGGTGCCCGAGGACCGGAGGAAAGCCAATGTCACTCCAGTCTTCAAAAATGGTAAGAAGGAGGACCCGGGAAACTACAGGCCTATCAGCCTCACCTCCATCCCTGGAAAGATGATGGAAAGGCTCATTCTGGGCATCATCTCAAAGCCTCTGGAGGAAAAGAAAGCTATCAGAAGTAGTCAACAGGGATTCACCAAGGGGAAGTCATGTCTGACTAACCT
Organism: Calidris pygmaea; assembly: GCA_003697955.1. Classification (NCBI taxonomy): domain Eukaryota; kingdom Metazoa; phylum Chordata; class Aves; order Charadriiformes; family Scolopacidae; genus Calidris; species Calidris pygmaea. The sequence continues at coordinate 43,538 of QJSC01021676.1, read as the reverse complement.
GATAGCTTTCTATGATGCCATGACTGGATGGATAGATCAGAGGAGGGCAGTGGATGTTGTCTACCTGGTCTTCAGCAAGGCTTTCGACACCGCATCCTCATAGGTAAGCTTAGATGTGGGTTAGATGAATGGACAGTGAGGTGGACTGAAAGCTGGCTGAAAGAGGGTGGTGATTAATGGCACAGAGTCCAGTTGGACGTCCCTAACAAGTGGTGTTCCCCAGGGTTCTATACTGGGTTTAGTCTTCTTCAATATATTCATCAATGACCTAGATGAGGGCAGAGAGTGTACCCTCAGCACGTTTTCTGGTGACTCAAAACTGGGAGGGGTGGCTGACACACAAGGAGGCTGTGCCAATCATACAGCGAGACCTGGATGTGCTGGAGAGTTGGGTGGACAAAAACCTAATTAAATTCAACAAGGGCAAGTGTAGGGTCCTGCACTTGGGGAGAAACAACCCCCCACACCAGTATATATTGGGAGCTGACCTGCTGGAAAGCAGCTCTGAGGAGAAAGATCTAAGAGTCTTGGTGGAGAATAGAATGACCATGAGCCAACAATGGGCCCTTGTGGCCAAGAAGGCCAATGGCATCCTGGGGTTCATCAGAAAGAGTGTGACAAGCAGGTCCAGGGAGTCAGTCCTTCTCCTCTGCTCTGCCCTTGTCAGGTCCCATCTGGAGCACTGGGTCCAGTTCTGGGCTCCCCACTTCAAGAAGGACCGGCAACCACTGGAGAGGGGTCTGGAGNCATGAGCCAACAATGGGCCCTTGTGGCCAAGAAGGCCAATGGCATCCTGGGGTTCATCAGAAAGAGTGTGACAAGCAGGTCCAGGGAGTCAGTCCTTCTCCTCTGCTCTGCCCTTGTCAGGTCCCATCTGGAGCACTGGGTCCAGTTCTGGGCTCCCCACTTCAAGAAGGACCGGCAACCACTGGAGAGGGGTCTGGAGTACAAGTCTTATGAGGAGCAGCTGAGGGAGCTGGGGTTATTCAGCCTGGAGAAGAGAAGGCTGAGGGGAGACCTTATTGCTCTCTCCAACTCCCTGAAAGGAGGGTGTAGAGAGGTGGGGGTCGGTCTCTTCTCTCAAGTCACAGGCGACAGGATGAGAGGAAATGGCCTCAAGTTACGCCAGGGGAGGTTCAGGCTGGATATTAGGAAAAATTTTTTCACCTAAAGGGTTATCAGACATTGGAATGGGCTCAACCCCACCCAGGGAGGTGATTGAGGCACCATCCCTGGAGGTGTTCAAAAGACGGGTTGATGTAGTGCTGGGAGATATGGTTTAGTGATGGTGTTGCTTTCTGTTTGTTGTGTGGGTGTCTATTTTTGTCAAAGTTAGGTTGACGGTTGGACAAGATGATCTTTAAGGTCCCTTCCAACCTAGAAGATTCTGTGATTCTGTACAGCAGAGGGCTACCAAGATTATGAGGGGCCTCAAACATCTCTCTTATGAGGAAAGGCTGAGGGACTTGGGTCTTTTTAGTGTAGAGAAGAGAAGACGGAGGGGGGAACTGATCAATTCCTATAAATGCTTAAAGGGTGGTTGTCAGGAGGATGGGGCCGGTCTTCTTTCAGTGGTGCCCAGTGAGAGGACAAGAGGGAACAGGCACAAACTTGAAGTTCCATCTAAACATGAGGAGGAAGTTCTTTACTTTGAGGGTGGCAGAGCCCTGGAAGAGGCTGCCCAGAGAGGTGGTGGAGTCTCCTTCTCTGGAGACATGCAAAACTTGTCTGGACATGTTCCTGTCCAACCTGCTCTGGATGGACCTACTCTGGCACGGGGTTGGATTAGATGATCTCCAGAAGTCCCCGTCAATCCCGTATCATTCTGTGATTCTGTGCAGTGCAAAAATGAAATTAATAACTACAAAACATTTTGATGCAACTGCAACTGTTAATTGGGCCTCTAATTTAATATAAAAAAATCTTTCCAACTTAAAAATTTTCATAATCTTCACATTTGTCTTCCTCATTACTTACCTACGGCTGCTGTTTTCTTGTGACTACCTGGTTTAAACAAGAGCAAAAATACCTTTGTTGCATGTTTTTATAAAGTAATGCCGGCAAAAATCAGCACTCTGATTTTTCATTTAGGCTCTGGTGTCATTGCCAGCACTCTGGAGGTGTCTCCCCCAGTGATTGTAGATAGGAAACTGCACACCACACTTTAGCTCACAGAGCTCCTCTCATCAGACCTAAAGCAGTCTGATGTGCAATTTGTGTTCCTGATTGTTCCTACCCTGTGCTTTCCCACCCCTTTTTTCTTCCGTTTCCTGAGTTTGGTGATTAAACAATCAATGGCGATTTTGCTCATGAGATCTTGTTACAGACATGGATTTTGATATGAACTGGTGTGATATTTCCAGATGTTGACAGAGATAACACACAAAGAAATACTTACTTCTCAGCTTATAAAATACAGTGGAAATTAGGACCATGCTAAGACATAAAATTACCAGGAAGATAATCAGCCATTTTGAAATGTAGGGAAAGAAAATATCTGTAAAAATGACCAAAAGTAGTTATATTCTATTAATGATAAAACATATAGACAATTGTAACCTAGGATACAGTCAATACATCTAAGGATATGGTGAATTTGCATTTTACTTGAACTTTTTTAGTAATGTTGCTGAAGAAGAGACTCAGCTCTCCCCAGCAGGACTAACCCAAGGAGACTCTTTCTCTGGGTATTGGGTTCAGAATTACGAAAGAGATGTCCAAGATAGGTAGACGGGCTTGTACAGTTCATGAGTGACAAAAAAGACAGCAATACTGGCTCTGTAGTTCTCTGAAGGTCCAGCCCTATGGGACTTGCTTCAGACTACCTAATGCTTGTCTCTATACCCAGCAAACAGAAATGTGTAAGGTTCTACAAAGTACTGGGAGGCGTGACAATATGCCACGCCACTATTACACAGTATTGCATGTAATAGAAAAAGAGGGAAGATAAAACCAAAGACTAAAACCATTTGTGAGATGTTGAAATAATCACTTTAACTCTTGTGACCATAACTATTGTTTTCAGCTATGCTCTGTGAAACCCACCAGCACACATCTCATTAAACGGCCTGGTGACCTGTTTCTGAGTAATGAAACTTTTAGAATGCTCGACTAATGAAACAGGTATGTTTGCATGTGCATATAGTCGCATTCCTAATCCTTTTCCATTCAGCTCCAGTAAGTTGACTGCCTTAAATTTGACAAAGGGAATACAAAAAGCCTTGATGCCACCTGACTCCTTCTTAAATGGAGAAACCAATTCACCAGGTACTATCAAAGGCTGTGCAGTCAAATAGAAATAAAGGGGGAAGAAGACTGAAGCTCTTATGAACTTGTTTCCAACACTCATTCTGGGAATACATCTTCAGGCCAGTTCATGACATAAAAATGGGACCTATGTAGACTGCCTTTTTAATCTCACAGGCAGGTGACTACAGAGCTCACCCACCTGAGATCAGGACTCGAGACTCGCTTGTTGTGTTTAGCAGATTGTTGACTATCCTGCAGGAGACTTCCATGTCAGAGCTCGAGTTGAGGTTCATGGAAGTTACAACACTGTATAGGCCTGCAGGCATCATTGTCATCTTTGTGGTTGATAGTTCATTCCGGACCCGTCCTTGGCCATCCAGCCAAATCACCTCAGGTTTGGGAAACCATCCAGCTGCACGGCAGCTGAGGTCAATGCCCTGCTTCTTGTGACTCCTCAGGAAAATGGAAGGCACACCACCTTTAGCTAGGAAAAAGCATACATATTCTCCATTTCAACCAGTACTGAGAATGGGAAATTGTCTGGTTCATCCTGAATTCAACACTTCTTTTATATATATATACACATTTCTATGGAAGTACATAGAAAGACCTTTCTGAATTTAAACTGTGACTGAGACTTGGGCCCTGAAGTTTCCTAAGGGTCAGCAATTCAGAGTATCTCAGATTGAGAATAAGGAACAATTTAATGGAGGTTTCAGCAAACAGAGCTAGAATTTCCCAGAATTTTGGAAATAAAGAAAAAAAAATCCATATAATTATGTCAATTAATGGATTACAGGAAGCCTATGAACAACTAATGAAATCTGTCTGTGAAAACATAATGCATTAGTATCCCCAGCTAATAATTTAAAATAAAATTGTTATGGACATGGTACAGATCCAGTTTACAGTTAAAAAAAAAAAGTATTGTTTATACTCTGAATCGCAGAAGACTGAATTACAGTGTTACTTAGGCGTTAAACTTGTGTTTCACTTGGAATTTTTAAGCTAAGAAGACATCTTCAGGATAATTTGGCTGCAATATGAGATGCCACGATACCTACTGAGTGGAACTTTCTTCCCGAGTAGGAGGGAAAGCACAGAGGAACACGTGTCTACTTCCAAGCCCACCACATTAACTGAAGCCACCTGTGAATGTGGTATCTAACATACTGAGCTAAAAACAGGAGCAATGAAGGCCACCTACTGCTTTGTTCTCCTTCTGCAGGCAAACAGCAAGGTAAGCAGAGAGGTATCGGGGTGGGACTGGTTATGCTGACAATAGAGAAACTTTTGGCAATCAGCTCAGTAATGGTTGATTGCACAGAAGAAATATAAATCTAACTTTACATTGATCGGCTGAATGTTTGCAGGGTTCCCTGAACTTTCTGACTGGGTTTTCATTGAGTATGACGGGAGATCCTACTCTCAGCTCACATGGAGCTGCATGTGATCAGGTGTATAAATAAAGGTATCTATCTCAAACAAGACTAAAACTTACCTCAAATATCAGTTACAGCCATTAATTTAGAGAAAACTAACTCAAATTGAACAAATTCCCCCCATGAAGACATGTGTCATATTACATTAAAACTATATTATAATTCCCTCAGTCAGTGACAGATACAGACACTTCTGCTCAGCTCTATCTTTGAATAAAAAGAGAGAGAATTGCCACTGACCTGCCACTTGCAGTTCAATCACCATAGCATGGTACGTGTCATTGAAAGAGACCACACAAGTGTATGATCCTTTGTCAGAGCTCCTGATGTTCTTCAGGTGCAGCGACATGTTGCCAGCTCTGAATTCACTGTGGAAGAATTCTGTTCTGCCTTGATATCTCTCATCTTGTTTGTCCTTTTTAGTTTTTCCATCATATCTGCTCACAGTTATTTCTTGAGACTGTTCATGAAATACCCACTGGACAGAGAATACCTCAGGAATGTTATTGGCTACCACGTGGCAGGGCAGAAGGACCCCTTCTCCAATGACTCCAATGACGGAACTACTAGGAGGAGAGCTAAAAGATTGACCTGTGTGAAGATATAATGGCAGCCGTTTCTGTTTGTCCATTCCACATTTTTCACAACACTAAATCAGTATCAGGCAATCAGTAGAACCAATAAGACTATCAACAGGAGAAGAATGTAGAAGAAAACTTAAAAAAATAACATGGTGAGTAATGTTCTTACTTAGGTGAGTAATGTTCACATAATGTGAGGCTCATGGAATTTATCCATCAGTATTTTGAACATTGACTTAGGCAAGTTCGTGGTCATTAAGTGATGGCAACTGAGAAATAATAGAAAATAGGTGGTGGAATTTAGTTGCCCAAAAGCTGGTACCCAGTATCATCTGAAATGTCATAGGGTGTGCAAGGCGTCCCTATGGTGCTGGAAGATGTGCCATGTGACCTGCAGCAGATCTGCACTCATGTGAAGGAACAGCTGGGGAACAGACCAGAATGCAGCAGTGCCTACAAGGACACTAGACATTTAATTGGTGGCACCCAATTCATGCATACAATGATTTTGTCATCTACATCTGAGCTAGATGTCCTACGTTCCCTTTGCAATGAATGGGGAGAAACAGGCATCTTCAGAGATCAACCTTCATTAAAAGGCCAATGACTCTTTCTTCCAGAACTTTTCCTTGAATGCTGTACTATATTGAAGTTAATGTGAAGTTAAGGAATATGTGTTACTATATTGAAGTTAAATGTGCAGCTTTCATATTTCTAAAGATGCATGAGGTGAATCCCGCCCACAATATATCTCTTTGAAAGTGAGAAAAAGGGAAACCTAGAACATTTGATACCAGTCATTCTCATTTCAGTTCCAAAGAAGGTAGCAGAATGGAAGAAAGGCTCTTGGAAGTTACAGAATAAATAGCAACCAACATGGACTTACAAAGAATTGCTTTCAAGGTTACCTGACTTTATTCTATGGCAAGTTAAAAATCTACCATGAAACATGGAGGAAATATTTCCAGTATCTTTTCCTAAATATGTAATGTTACTTTTTACACTGTATGGTGTTGCATCTGATCAAGGCTGAAGGGCCCCAGTCTTTGCTGCCCTTCTTTCACATCTGCTACCTCTGTTTAGCAGGAAATCTAAGACACGCTGGAGCATTTACAATGGCACTAGATGTCCGTGGTTACACCCCTGAATAACTCACAGGGAGTGGGATTGAGGGCCAGAACTGGGAGCCTAAAAACAGATGTTGAGGCTTTCTAATCCTCCAGAGGACTAAATGTAAAACTTGACTTGCCACTGACTTGCCACTTCCAGTTCAATCCTTGATTGACTACATTCCTACTATAGGCAGTGGAGGTTTAGCCGATAGTCAGTGCAGTTCATTCTATGATAGGCAGTGAGTCGGATCATTGGGTAGGATGAAGTTCCTTGAACATCCGTCTTTGATGCCCTGAGGTACTTTAGACCAAATGTGACACAGGCTACGTGAAAGGTCTGTTCTATTTTGAAACATCAAGAAGCAAGGAGAAGACCCTAGAGTGTCTAGAAGAGCAGTAGATGTCAATGCACGAGCAACTGAATCTTGCCCCAGACGCTGAGTTTGCATGAAGACACCTGCTTCTAGGAAGCTAAACATAGGCAGCTAAATCTGTGAGCTAAATCCAAAACCTTGGGCACACTTTAGTTGGCTACACCTAGCCATCTGGTGCTGACTTACCCTGGGACTTCCCAGCTGGCCTCCATTCCCCAGTCTAGAGGGTCATAAGTCTCCTGCAGCCCTATCATATCTTCCAGCCTACACAGATGTCTCAAGCACCTTAAAATATATCAGACTGCTGCAGGGTCTTATGTGGTGTTTTAGTTTGGTGCTTTATGTCATCCAAGTTAAAAAGAAGTATGATGTGTACTCATTAGTTTTGACTCACATTTCCGTGTACCACTGCAGAAATAAAATGTTTCATTAAAATATATTCAAAACCGAGCTATCTTTACCTGTAGTCAGGCACGATCTACATTGAAAAGTCAGTATGTGAATAGCTGTCAGCCACCAAATGGGGGAACCCATCAATATCCAGGCTTCTTAATCATCCACAGGACCAAAAGCAAGCTTCCAGGTGAAATTCCTGCGTGACTCCTTCAGTCTCTTCACATGTTCGATGCAAAACAACAAGCACAATTGCAGAGATAAATTAATAGGCAAAATTATGGATGAACTTGCAGATAATGGGCTTGATGATGCCAAAGNTACTCTACAAAGTCCTCCCCTACACCATATCCCTCAGTACCGCATCTAAACGTCCCTTAAACACATCCAGGGACGGTGACTCAACCACCTCCCTGGGCAGCCTATTCCAATGCCCGACCACTCTTTCAGTGAAAAATTCCTTCCTAATGTTCAATCTAAACCTACCCTGTTGGAGCTTGAAACCGTTCCCTCTCGTTCTGTCATTAATTACCTGTGAGAAGAGACCAGCACCAACCTCTCTACAGTGTCCTTTCAAGTAGTTGTAGAGAGTGATGAGGTCTCCCCTCAGCCTCCTCTTCCTCATACTAAACAGTCCCAGCTCCTTCAGCCGCTCTTCATATGATTTGTCTTCTAGGCCCTTATCATGTCCTTATACGGATGGAGGATCTGATGAAGCTTCAGAAAAGCTTAAAAGATAGAGAAACTTGAAGAAGCTGTAAGTTAAATCTTTTGCATTAAGGTGGATTAATTGTTCCTTATTTATCATTCTTCCAATGATCTGATATCCNCACCAAATGGGGGAACCCATCAATATCCAGGCTTCTTAATCATCCACAGGACCAAAAGCAAGCTTCCAGGTGAAATTCCTGCGTGACTCCTTCAGTCTCTTCACATGTTCGATGCAAAACAACAAGCACAATTGCAGAGATAAATTAATAGGCAAAATTATGGATGAACTTGCAGATAATGGGCTTGATGATGCCAAAGCCAAAGAGGACATCTTTTCTTTCCTCATCTTCCTGTCAAATTTACCTACATAAATGTTGCAAGAGAATCATAGAATCATTGAGGTTGGAAGAGACCCTTGGGATCATCGAGTCCAACCATCTACCCTACTCTGCAAAGTCCTCCCCTACACCATATCCCTCAGTACCGCATCTAAACGTCCCTTAAACACATCCAGGGACGGTGACTCAACCACCTCCCTGGGCAGCCTATTCCAATGCCCGACCACTCTTTCAGTGAAAAATTCCTTCCTAACGTTCAATCTAAACCTACCCTGTTGGAGCTTGAAACCGTTCCCTCTCGTTCTGTCATTAATTACCTGTGAGAAGAGACCAGCACCAACCTCTCTACAGTCTCCTTTCAAGTAGTTGTAGAGAGTGATGAGGTCTCCCCTCAGCCTCCTCTTCCTCATACTAAACAGTCCCAGCTCCTTCAGCCGCTCTTCATATGATTTGTCTTCAAGGCCCTTCACTAGTTTCATTGCCCTCCTCTGCACTCGCTCCAGCACCTCCAGATCTCTCTTGGATTGAGGTGCCCAGAACTGGACACAATACTCGAGGTGTGGCCTCACCAGTGCCGAGTACAGGGGCACAATCACCTCCCTACTTCTGCTGGTCACACTATTTCTAATACAAGCCAGAATGCCGTTGGCTTTCTTGGCCACCTGGGCACACTGCCGGCTCATATTCAGCCGCTTGTCAATTAGAACCCCCGGGTGTCTTTCCTCCAGGCAGCTTTCCAGCCACACTTCCCCGAGCCTGTAGCGCTGCATGGGGTTGTTGTGGCCCAAGTGCAGGACCTGGCACTTGCCCTTATTGAAACTCATGCCATTGATCTTGGCCCAGTGATCCAATCTATCTAGGTCCCTCTGTGGGGCTTCCCTATCCTCCTGGGAATCAACACTCCTGCTTAACTTGGTATCATCTGCAAACTTGCTGATGATACACCCTATGTCCTTATCGAGATCGTCAATAAAGACGTTAAATAGAAATGGTCCTAACACTGAGCCCTGGGGCACACCACTAGTGACCGGCCGCCAGCTGGATTTGAATCCATTGAGCACCACTCTTCGGGACCTTCCAGTCAGCCAGTGCTTGATCCAGCAGATCGTATGCTCGTCCAGGCCGTGTGAAGCCAGTTTTTCCAGCAGATTTGTATGGGGGACAGTGTCAAATGCTTTTTGAAATATACTTCTTGTCTCCTCTCTTCAGTAGACCATCCTTACCTTTGTTTTCAATAATCTCTTTATTGCATTCACTGGCAATTTTTTTCTTCATTGAGGAGTTTAAAGCATTTCATCTTGTCTTTTGATATTAGCAGGATCCTCTTAGCAAAAAAACCCCCAAAAACCTCATGAGTAAATTCCCAGGAGCAATGTCACTGTATTGATCTCCCTGTTGACTCCCATTAGCATTTAAAAGAGAAACTTGTGATTTAACAAGTATGACCGATTTAACAATCAACATTTTAAGGATAAACTTGTGATTTAACAAGTGTGACTTTCTCCAACTTCTCCCAAGATCTTTGCTTTCAACTCACTGCTGAACTAATCCATACTCACAGCATTCTCACAGTAAAGACACATAACTCAAACTGACTGATGAACTAAAAGGGCACATCACAACTTAATTATCGATATAACAGCTCCTGATTTTCTGTGGTTTTTCTCACCTCTCCAGTCACTGGTATAATCAAGTGCTGTCAGAGTGAGGTATTCACATCTGAAAATGGCATTAATACATCTACAGCAGGCACGTTCGTTCCCGCCAGTGCAACTGAATAGATAATACCAGTTAATTCAAGTATCATAGTAAATGCAGTGGCTTTTCTTCATGGATTTAGCAAAAGTATAATTTCTTACCTGAATAATAAGAACCTTAAGACTTCTCTATGGAATATGGTTGTGGTGAACCTTTGTCCCCATATCTTTATTACCACTGAAGTTTGTGATTATATTTTCCACATCCAATCAGAAAGGATTGGGGAGTATGAGGCAGCTGCCAGGATTCATATTACAAGACCAAAACAGCTTCTTGCTTCCCAATTCATCTCTCTATACTTTTCCCTCTGTTTGCAAATATATCTGGATCTTGGTATTATTGGGATTTTTTTCCATATCGTTATTCTTATGTCCTGTCGAAGATTAGAAAACAATTTCAGTCAACTTTCCTCTCATTTTTATCCTTCAGTTTTTCTGACTCCTGGCCATCCTGTGAACAAGCAAATAGTGCTCTCAGGAGAATGCTCATTCCTCCAGGTTGTACCCAAAATTATTGAAAAAGGGATGTCCTGGAACTTTTATGTGTGGCACTATAATAGCATGCTTTGATTTGTTTTGTTTGGTTTTGGTTTTTGGTTTGGGGTTTTTTGGGGTATGTGGTTTTTGGAGTGTTTTTTAGGATAGCTGAAATGCTGCCTGGGAAAATAAATAATAATAGTGAAATCATAGAATCATAGAATCATAGAATGGTTAGGGTTGGAAGGGACCTCAAAGATCATCTAGTTCCAACCCCCCTGCCATGGGCAGGGACACCTCCCACTAGAGCAGGTTGCTCAAGGCCCCATCCAGTCTGGCCTTGAACGCTTCCAGGGATGGGGCATCCACAACTTCCCTGGGCAACCTGTTCCAGTGTCTCACCATCCTCATAGTAAAAAATTTCTTCCTGATATCTAATCTGAATCTTTTTTCTTCCAATTTGAATCCATTTTTCCTTGTCCTATCATTACACTTGCTGTCAAAGAGTCCTTCTCCAGCTCTTCTATAGGCACCCTTCAGGTATTGAAAGGTCGCTATAAGGTCTCCGCGGAGCCTTCTCTTCTCCAGGCTGAACAGTCCCAGCTCCCTCGGTCTGTCTTCATAGGAGAGGTGCTCCATCCCTCTGATCATCTTCGTGGCCCTCCGCTGAAATGAAATGAAATGAAATGAAATGAAATGAAATGAAATGAATAAAATAAAATAAAATAAAATAAAATAACCTCTTTGGAACCTCCTCTGGTACTTTTGATACAAAGAGAAAGAATGCCCCCAGCACTCAGTGTTGGGTTTTGCTCAATACTCAGTTGAATCTACTTTCAAACACCCGTCAAGATAACTAAAGGAAAAAAATATATTTTTTTCTCTTTACACCAGGACATCTGGTACTGGTGCATTTGTGTTATATCCTACAATCACTTTGCAAAGGAGACTTTTGAAGGAGCAGGAAACAATTTTCCAACATGGTCTTTCCAGACACAAAACTGAAGAAAGAAGGACATTGCTTGAAAGTGAAGCTGTTGAATGATGAAGCCTACCATGACATCAAGAATGCAAAATGTGATGCTTTCTCATGTGAATCGTGACATTTCCTAGATGGTGTCATCCTTGATGAGGTGAATTCCACAGGTCCACCTTGCAACTTCATCGGTGATGATCCCATCTAGAAAATGGGCACATAGAAAGCATATGTTATCTTCCTTAGGGATGCAGGTGGAGGAAAGGTGTTTCGGATCACCCCAGCATCTCAACAGGATTCCCCATATCATCTGTGTTTGGATGGTGCTGCCAATGCCCAGGAATGCAATATTTTGCCTGGGGGAGATTTTTAATGACCCAGATTAAAGACCGTAGACCTTTTAGGCACCACTTCTTGGTTCTGCTGAATTTGATTCAACTTTGAAGAAATTAAGGCCGGGATATTTTAGGTCTGACAAATTCTCCTGATAGACATGACTTGCATTATGAGAAATGTTATGTATGAGAGGAAACCTGTTAAACAGGTTTTGTTGATCAGAAAAAATATATCATATGTTTCACATAGAAACATATATATGTTTCATAAAGACATGAGGTGGCAATGTCTGGGCTGCCTTTAGCTGAATAGCAGAGAATCTGTTGAAACTGCACTAATCTAAATGCTTAATATAAGAATTCAGTACAGATTTTTGAGAAAAATAACTGGCTTCTTTTGAACTCTACTACTTCTACTGCACTGCCTGTTGTCATTTAAAATTCTTAGAAAACAAGTCCAAATTCCCAAACAAAAGAAGATGCCACCATGCTTGGGCTCAGCAGGGAGAAATATCAACAGCAGGTCTTTTCTGCTGAACTAGCATGTAACTTCCTGAGAAGATTTTCATAGAATCATAGAATCATCTGGGCCGGAAGGGACCTTCAAAGGTCATCTAGTCCAACCAGCAGGGACACCCCCAACTAGACCAAGTTGCCCAGGGCCTCGAGGGAACCCCAACCTCGCCCCAAGGTCGAGCTCACCTTGAATGTCTCCAGGGAAGGGGCCTCAACCACCTCCCTGGGGAACCTGTTCCAGTGTTCCATCACCCTCACAGTAAAGAACTTATTCCTAATGTCTAATCTAAATCTGCTCCCCTCCAGTTTAAAGCCATTACCCCTTGTTCTGTCATTGCCGGCCTTTGTAAACAGGCTCTCCCCAGCCTTCCTGTAGGCCCCCTTCAGGTACTGGAAGGCTGCTATTAGGTCTCCCCGGAGCCTCCTCTTCTCCAGGCTGAACAACCACAGCTCCCTCAGCCTGTCCTCGTAGCAGAGGTGTTCCAACCCCCTGATCATTTTAGTGACCCTCCTCTGGACCCGCTCCACCAGGTCCATGTCCTGCCTATATTGAGGGCTCCAGACCTGCACACAATACTCCAGGTGAGGTCTCACTAGAGCAGAGTAAAGCGGAAGAATCACCTCTCTGGACCTGCTAGCAATACATCTTTTGATGCAGCCCAGGAAGCAATTGGCCTTCTGGGCTGCAACTGCACACTGCCTGCTCATGTCCAGCTTCTCATCCATCAGCACCCCCAAGTCCCTTTCCTCAGGGCTGCTATCTAATACGTCATCCTCCAGTCTGTATTGATAGTGAGGATTATTCTGACCCAGGTATATAACCCTGCACTTGTTCTTGTTGAACCTCAAGAGATTTACTTGAGCCCACCTCTCCAGCTTGTCCAGGTCTCTCTGGATGACATCCTGTCGCTCAGGTGTATCGACAACACCACACAGTTTGGTGTCATCTGCAAACTTGCTGATGGTGCACTCCATCTCTCTGTCTATATCGTTGATAAAAATGTTGAACAGTATCGGTCCCAGCACAGACCCTTGAGGGACACCACTTGTGACTGGTCTCCATCTGGACTTCAAGCCATTGAGTACCACCCTCTGGATGCAACCATCCAGCCAATTCCTTATCCACTGAACAGTCCACCCATCAAATCCGTACCCCTCCAATTTGATGAGCAGGATGTCATGGGGGACCGTGTCAAAGGCCTTACAGAAGTCCAGATAGATCACATCCATAGATCGCCCCTTATCTAGTGACATAGTCACTCTATCATAGAAGGCCACTAGGTTAGTCAGGCAGGACCTGCCCCTACTAAAGCCATGTTGGTTGTTATGAATCACCCCCCTGTCCTCCATGTGCCCAAGCATGGCATCTAGAAGGATCTGTTCCATGATCTTCCCAGGCACAGAGGTGAGGCTGACAGGTCGGTAGTTCCCAGGGTCCTCCTTTCTACCCTTTTTAAAAATGGGTGTGATGTTTCCTTTCTTCCAGTCTGCAGGGACTTCTCCTGACCGCCATGACTTTTCAAATATCATGGAAAGTGGCTTTGCAACTTCATCAACCAGTTCTTTCAGGACTCTGGGATGTATTTCATCAGGTCCCATGGACTTGTAGATCTTCAGATTTCTTAGATGTCTTGACTTACAGTGGGATGGACTTTGCCACCTGAGTCCTCAACTTGTGGGCCATCAACACGAGAGCTAGGAGGAAAGGGGTTACCAGTGAAGACTGAGGCATAGAAGTTATTGAGAACTTCTGCCTTCTCCTCATCTGTTGATACAAGTTCCCCACTGCTGCTGGGGGAACGCAGGGGGGGGTACGTTTTCTTTAACCTTCCTTTTCTGATTGATGTACCTGTAGAAGCCTTTCTTATTTTTCTTTACATCCCTTGCCAAGTTCAGTTCTAGCTGTGCCTTGGCCTTCCTGACCTCATCCCTACACATCCTGGCAATGTCCCCATACTCTTCCCAGGATGTCTCTCCCTTCTTCCATTTCCTGTGTAGCCCCATCTTGCCCCTTAGTTTGACCAGCAGGTCATGGCTCAACCATGATGGTCTTTTGCCTTCATTACCCAATTTCCTACATGTAGGGATTGAGATCTGTTGTGCTCTATAGAGAGCATCCTTAAAGATCTGCCAGTTTTGTTCCGCTCCCTTGTCCCTGAGGGCCGTTTCCCATGGGGTCCTATTTACTAGCTCCTTGAAAAGCTGGAAGTTTGCTTTCTTGAAATTTAGAGTCCTAACTGTGCTTCTTGTGGGCTTGAAACTTCTTAAGACAGTGAACTGCACTAGGGCATGATCACTGCAGCCTCAGCTGCATTCAACTTTGACATCGCTGATGATTTCGCTTGCATTTGTGACCAACAAATCCAACAATGCATCTCCTCAAGTAGGGCTGGTTATTTCTTGTCTAAAGAAGTTGTCATCTAGGCAGTATAGGAGCTTTCTGGAGTGCCTGCAGCCAGCCGTGTTGCTTTTCCTACAGATGTTGGGGTGGTTAAAGTCGTCCAGCAGGATGAGAGCCTGTGATCGTGATGCCTCTTCCAGCTGGAGTAAGAAGGCATTGTCGACAGGCTCCGCCTGGTCAGGCGGCCTGAAGTAGACTCCTACCACAAGGTTCCCTTTGTTGTCCCAATCTCTAATTCCTACCCATAAGCTTTCGACCTGCTCATGGCTATTCTTTAGCAACAACTCTTCACACTCCAGCCACTTCTTTACATAGAGGGTAACACCTCCACCCCTTCTTCCTCTCCTGTCCCTTCTGAACAGACTGTAGCCATCGATGGCCACACTCCAGTCATAGGACTCGTCCCACCAAGTTTCCGTAATTGCTACTATGTCATAGCTTTCTTGTAGCAGGATAGCTTCCAACTCCTCCTGTTTGTTTCCCATGCTGTGTGCATTGGTGTAGAGACACTTCAGCCGGTCTGCTGGCTGTGTCTCCTTCTTAAAGAGGCACCTCACTGATCCCCCAACATGCTTTGTGCCAACTACCCTTCTGTCTCCTATTGATTCAGGGGCTCTTGGTCTATATCTGCAAGACCTTGCCTTTGTTACAGTGTTCACAGCATGTGTCAGTGCAACAGGTTGGAGGCCCTTGCTATCACTACATCCTACCAACCCGGATGTGTCATCCTGCCACTTGCCACAGACCATTCTGATACTCTTGTCATCTCCCACTTCAAGTGAGATGGCAGGCTGAAGGCTCTCCTTAGGCTTATTAGGCTTATTTTGATGTCACTCATCAGAAGCTATCAGACATAGATAACAGATTGCTATTTTGATATTACCTAACATGAGCCAAATCTAGTAGTGCCTCTGAAACGATGATCTGACTGGTTTTGTAAGGGAATTGCAGCAGCACACTGGAGGCATAATTGGCAAATAACCAATCCCTTTGGTTATCAGGACAGTAAGACAGCTTTTTGTTTGCCACAGCTGATGAGTTACTCTTTAGAGAAAAAAAACCCAACAACAAACGTTACTATTTACAGCTTTTGTTTTTACAGTGCATCCAGTGAAAGTAGTACCTCTTTGTAAGTTCCCATCTCTCTGTTTCATAGAGGTGGTGTACATGAAACTTTAGAAACATTTTTGTCATATTTTTGAGGATGCCATGTGTGAGGGGAACATATGCAAATAATCAGAAAACTTCAGGTTTTGGTCAAAATTTTGGTAATGGGAGCCCACCTCCATGTGTCAATATTTAGCTTTCCATTAATTTATCAGGATCGTACTCAATGTCACCTCTGTGGAGAGACATTGCCTGCATTTTCAGACATAATCTTCATGTGAAACAAGCAATTGTTTTCCTGAGATTGTGAAAGAGAGTGGAGTTTGAGTTATGACTCATCTCATGATATGATAATCCACCATATTTGACTAAAGAAATCACAAGCTGCTGTGACCTTGGCTGTTTGAAGGTGAGGTTTCTCGTCTCAACTGGATGCTTATTGTCCCCTACAATCAAAGGAGGGACAGGCAGCTCTGCAACATGATTGATCCTAGCTGAGGGCCATAAAAGAACCCAGAGTTTCAAACCTAGGTGTGGCCCCATACCTCCAACACTTCTGTATGCAGAATCTGTCTCACCTTTAAGTGAAAGGGAGTTGAGCCCCATTTAGATGTTCATTAGTCTTTTTTCTTTGCGAAGGGCCTGAGTCTTGTAAATTATTTTCCCCCTTGCTACAGATATTAACTTCCTCTCTCTCTAGTACATAAAAAAGATGGTGTAATTGAATCATAAGGTCTTACACTTAAAAGTTCAAAATTGCGCAGTTTCTAAATATCTATGGTTTCCTAAGCGGTCTCTGTCTTGTATATTAATACTTCTAAATTCACATCACCCGAGTGGGTAATGGGCTCATGCAATTTTGGATTATTTACCTCCCATTCATGCTGTTTTCTCAGTTTTATTTCATTGTCAGAAAGCCATACTAGAAAATGAGTTGCACTGCACAAATACAAAAGCATTTGAAACATAACCCTCTTGCTGTACTTTGGATCTATGTGTGTAGGCAAATCAAGCCTTTGGATAACTCCTGTGATAGGCTGTTGGTATCTGCAGATATTGGCTGGAATGTTACACCCAAGGGCAAGAAGTTGCTCATGGTGAAAGTTCAGCTTTTAATACTTTCAAGCTTTAGTGAGGAAATCGTTGAAGTCTGTCCCCTCTATAGATATGGAAAAAGAAAGTATGTGTGTTCGGGTGATACAAGCCAAAGGTTCCTCACTTCCATAACGCACGCTGAATTTAAAATGGATACTTTGGATCTTGCTATTCAGGTAAGGAATTAATGTCTGGCTGAAACAGAATTGTTCATAATTAGGTTTTTGAAGGGGTCCCCAGGGAATAATTCCTCTATGGAATTAGAAAGGCTTCTTTCCTGCCTGGATCAGTGGGAATACATTACAGTCATTTGTGGGTGCCATTTTAATGAACTCATTAAAGATCATTTAAGTTTCTTTTTATTTACTACCTTAATGTAATGAATAAAGCAGTCTACTTCTTAAGAGTGGATAACACTTAAATCGGATCTATGACTTTGATTTTGAATCAGGTGCTGCCTGCTAGAAACCTTTATTAAAGAGATTAGTCACTGAAATGCTAATCGTTATTTCCTAGGTTGCTCAAAGTAGGTAGTTTGCTGAAACTGTTGTGATGGATGGGCTTGGTTTGAAAACTGCAAAGTGCTGATTCTGAAACATATTTCCACTTACTAAAGCAAATTTATTTGTTCTTTTTATGCCAGTAATAAAGACGTTATGTGTTTGTCTAGTAGGTATATACCAGTACATTATATATATATCTATATACACACATGGCATAGATAATCTTAATTAATGGATTACAACTCAGGAATAAATTTATTCTGCAGACAATCAATATAAAGGATACAGATTTTTACATTCATATATGTGCAAGCAATAAATCTTCACTGCATTTGTGGCATTCATTTGTCTCCTTTGTAAAAAATATATGGCCTGAGATCCTTTAGCTTTACATGGAAGAGTGTAAAACAGAAGCTGTAGCTTTGTAAAACTGTAGCTTTGTAAAACTGTAGCTTTGCTGGGATATTTAATCCTTTTTGTTCCTCCTTCATTCAGTCTAAATCTCGGAAAAGCTCCCTTTGCATTCGGGTGAATAGCTCATCATTCAACAGGAGTAGGAATGGACGAGTGCCGATTGCAACAAGGGGCTCGGCATTCTGCACTTGCAATCTCTAGCTTCCTTTTGGACTCCTCAGTGCTTCATGCTTCTCCTGTGTTAGGGAAGCAAAGGTGCTCATGGGTTAGAAAGGGGAGCAAAGATGAGTGTGGCTTAGCCATCACAAGGAAGTGAACTCCAAGTGTGTTCTGCAGACCTTGCGTATTAATAGAAATGCTACTGGGCTCTAAGGAAACCAGTCCCTTCCCATGATGTCTTTGGTGATGCGAGTAGTCTAGGTTGGTCTCATTTTTTTAGTCTTCTCAGGAAAAGCTCTGGGTGGAGGAACACAGTTACAATTTATACTAAAAAAACTGCTAAATCATTGAATGGGATTCTGTGCACCTAAATTTAGACCCCTAGACTCTGTATGCCAGCGTATCCCTTGACTTTCTTTACAGGAATGGATAGGTTGCTTCATTTCACCTGCATATTTCTCTCAAAGGATCCACATACGCTTAACTGATATACAGCAGGTGAATTCCACCCATTCTTGCTTCTACTTTCTGTAAAAGCCTGGAATAATAATTTGAAAGCCAATGTGTGTTACTTGGGTCAGGAATTTCCCATGTTGTACCTATGGTTTCAAATGGCACGTGCATCTGCTAATGTTAGAAATGTGTAAGCATTTCATTCAAAACTGCAATGATGTCGAAATTCATTCTTTTTGTCTTCTAGCATTTTGGAAGATTCCTTCTAGAAATTTTCTAGAAATTTTAGCTTCTTCCTTCAAATAACAATGACAACAGAAGCTTTGACCAAGCAAGTATGAGTAAGGGAAGGAACATACGGCGTTTCCATGGCCAGTAGATGCTCTCCAGAAGGACTTGGAAATGAATGAGCTTTTTAAAGATTTCTGTCTGCCTTATGGTCTCACCTGCCTGAAGTCAGACACCTCCTATTGGGTTTAGATGTAGCTTCACGCCATCTAGAAAAATGTTGCTGTCCTGGGTAGAAGTTTCCTCAAAACTAAGTGTGTAATGGACACTTGGGGACCAGGCCTGTGAAGTGCCCTTAAGATCCAATACAGTGTCCTTCTAAGTCTATCAAAAATACCTCTCTTTTCTCTGATGGCCAAGCATAAGTCTTAGAATCACAACTTCCTTTAACAACAGCTTATTCTGTCATTTTCCTAATATCGCTCTGACAATTTCCTTGTGTCACTTCATATACAGGAATATATAGACAAACGTATGGCTCTAGTTTGATTCACTCTTCTCATTTTCTGTTCTGTGCTTGAAAAGATTACAGGAGTCTTGTAAGGTTTGCCACGGAAGTTTTGCTTATTGATGTCTTACAAAACTTCAAGGCAATGGGTTCCAGCTATCAGCAGGCGACAACTCTTCACATCATTGTTTTTCTGCAGATAATTCATTTGGTCACAGGTAAATCCAGGTTCCATTCTAATCACAGTTTTATTTAAAAAGACATCTAATTTCCAGAGTTAGTGGATAGACCTAGAACTAAAAGAAATAAACAAAAAAAGAAAGGTTGATTCATGGGGGGCTTTTTGGCAATGCATATTATATTTGCAATATATTTGTAGAAATGCCTTTATATATGTGTGTGTGTTTGTGTGTGTGTATCAGACACTCATCATTCCCTCCACTCATTTTCTGAAGCCAGAAGCAAACAGTAATGTTATATGAAATCTAAATACACTTCAATCAAGCAGGTAGCACAAGGACTAGGCAATACTAATGACTCACTTAAACCTTCAAGATAGGATTATAAATAGAGTCACAGCCTCCTCCACGTCCAGCTGGTTTTGGGGGGGGCTTCCTTTCTCTGTTTTGGAGTAAATTTGCAGCTTTGCTGACCCTGTCTCTTTATCACGCTGAGAAAGGTTGGGCTCCTTTTTGTATCTCCCACTTTAGAGTAGTGAATTGAATGGGAAAGCAAGCTCTGTAAAGGGCCATTAGTATTTTTGCTGTTAAACCACAAAACCAAGCTTGTCCTTTTTCACTAACGGCCATTTTGCAACAAGGAGCCTGAGTCTGAAATGAAATGTACTTACTCTGGAGTGTTTCATCACCAAATGCAGCCATCCTAGTGAAAAGATTATAGACAGCTGAAATTAGGAAGGCAAAATCCTGCATTTGTGTGTTCCAGATTGTGTGTTTCATCATCTGCATGATGAACATTCTATTTCTACCTCTGGACCAGTCTACAGACTGAGCTCAGTATTTTCAGTAGCACCTCTTTGCAGTTACTCTACATTCTTAGGATGTGGTAGTGGAGAAGGATGGCAAAGGATGGCAGGGGCTTTCAGTTACAAATTTGTGCTTGTCTATGCTCATATGGACCTACAGAGATGTGATCTGATTGCTGTCACAAGAGGTTTTGCACTCCAATCCTCTTGTCCCAGAAGCCTATGTCTGGTAAACTAGCCTGTAAAGTGGGAGATAGTGGGACTTGCTCTTGAAAGAACATCCTGGTTCAGAACATTTTCCAATTTATTGATTTTTACTAGAGAAGAGTAGCTCCTTTTTCTTGCCTTAACATACCTGTACATATTCCAGTTTCCTATAGGAAATACTAATGATAACATTTGTGACAGTACTGCATCCAGCTCTGGAGTGCTCAGTTACAGGAAAGACATGGACCTGTTGGAGCGGGTTCAGAGGAAGGACAACCACAAAAATGATCAGAGGGCTGGAGCACCTCTCCTATGAAGTCAGGCTGAGGGAGTTGGGGTTGTTCAGCCTGGAGAAGAAAAGGCTCCAGGGACACCTTATTGTGGCCTTTCAATACTTAAAGGGGACTTTTAAGAAAGATGGGACAAACTTTTAAGCAGGGCCTGTTGTGACAGGAGAAGGGGGTAATGGTTTTAAACTAAAAGAGGGTAGATTTAGACTTAGACATAAGGAAGAAATATTTTACACTGAGGGTGATGAGACACTGGCCCAGGTTGCCCAGAGAGGTGGTGCCCCATCCCTGGAAACATTCAAGGTTTTGAAACATTCAGGCTGCACGGGGCTCTGAGCAACCTGATCTAGTTGAAGATGTCCCTGGTATCTGCAGGGAGGTTGGACTAGATGACCTTTAAAGGTTCCTTCCAACTCAAACTGTATGATTCTATCATTCTATGATTGATTCTATGATTCTATGATTCTATGACAGGTAAGATTTACACATCTTCTTGCAGGCCCGTATAAAATTATTCCTCCTGACAAACCTGTCACTGGCATCATTGGAAAAGGAGTCATCCTTCCCTGTCAACTGAAAGTTAACATAATCCCTGAGAGACTTTCGGTTCAGTGGATATTTACTGGAAACTCCAAAAGGATTGATGTGACCACTTACGATGGAAAAAACACATACAATCCAGTTCATGAGGATGAGACGTACCGGGGCAGGACAAACTTTTTTCAGTCTGAATTTCATAGGGGAAACCTGTCTCTTCACCTGAAAAATGTTATGCTCTCGGACAAAGGGAAATACACCTGCAGCGTCTTTTTTGAGAACTGGTACGATGAAGTGGTGGTTGACCTGAATGTGGCAGGTGAGTGAATGCCAGGCATTTGCTTCTTCTCCCTCAAACTAGTTGTAGAACATCAGAAAGGTCTATGGGGTACCAATGGGTTGGATTCATCTCATTTGCTCTTAGCCATGTGAAAGCCCAACCTCTACTACAGGTTAGGCTACTCCTATTGCCAGAAGACTAGGAATAGTCATAGATGCCATTTTACCATGCTTTACACAGAGGGACCATAAGCAACACCTCCACTAATGTAACACAGGAAGAGCTATTTACCAGCAATTTAATGAGAACTAAAATTTCAGTTCTGATGAATTACCGACAAATCTGTGGAAGATCTTCCCACCATGGTCGTCTTGTCTCCTGTTTGCTGGAGCTTGTTTGTTTGTGGTTCTACAGCTAAAGGTGACGAATCTTCAGTTTTCCTGGATGGTCATGTGGGCCAGGGCATTGGCCTCACCTGCAAGTCACAGGGATGGTTTCCAGAGCCAGAAGTAGTTTGGCTGAACAGCAAAGGACAGGCACGGAAGGAGGAAGTGACCACCCAAAGAACAAAGACTTCTTCAGGGATTTTTGATGTTGTAAGTTCCATGAATCTCGAACCAGGATCTGACAAGGAAGTCTCCTGCAGAGTAGTCAATAACCTACTCAATGATATGTGTGAATCTCGAGTCCTGATTTCAGGTGAGTGTCCTCCAGGATCAATTGCTGTCAGGACCAATTGGTAGGCTGCTGTCCATTGTCTCTCCATTGACCCTGGAGTGATTCTGGGAACCAGCCCAAGCACAAAGCACTAGTGTTTAGATGGAAAACATGATAAGAAGTTCATCTTTATGTCATAGACTAGTACTTGTACATTCAAGATACATCTTAGCTATAAATACTAATGGGGAGCTCTTGTTAGCTGCCAACTCATAGCAGTGTGCCAATTAGGAGAGGGAAGGATTGAGAGGTGCTGATGGGGATGAACAAAGGTACTATACACTGCTGCCAGGGTACCCAGCACCATGACCTGAGACAGCTGGAGTACACCAATAGGAGATGATGAATGTCTGCTCCCATCCCTTTTTCTCTCCCTAACACCACCATGATTACTCTCAGATTCAGCATGTGCCTCCCTCTAGATGGAATCTTAGCCTGCAAAGCAGGCAATTTTATTTCAAAAGGGGACGAGGGAAAACCTTTTCTTTCCAGCTGAAATGCCACTGAAGATTGTTGTGCTTTGCTGAAAACTTTATTTTGTGGTTCAACAGTGCAAATACTGGCCTCAAAGATGGGCTGCTCAGTATGTCTCGCTCATAAAGAGGCAGTCTGAGTCTGACTTATGGCCTCAAGTTACGCCAGGGGAGGTTCAGGCTGGATATTAGGAAAAATTTTTTCACCTAAAGGGTTATCAGACATTGGAATGGGCTGCCCAGGGAGGTGGTTGAGGCACCTTCCCTGGAGGTGTTCAAAAGACGGGTTGATATAGTGCTGGGACATATGGTTTAGTGATGGTGTTGCTTTTTGTTTGTTGTGCGGGTGTCTATTTTTGTCAAAGTTAGGTTGACGGTTTGACAAGATGATCTTTAAGGTCCCTTCCAACCTAGAAGATTCTGTGATTCTGTGAATGAGTATGGATGTAGGAGCACAGTTTGAGGGACTGAACACAAGCATCTAATACCATCCCTGATGGCCTAGAACAGCTGGAAGCACAAGGATGTACAGGGGTTCAGGGGAGACCTGCAGCCTTTCGGGGTGGCAGGAGGAGACTAAAAAATATATTAAAGCAAAAAAAATGGCACTAGATACATATGCTTTGGTCACTGGAGCCTGTCATAGCTCTTTCTCAAACATTCAGTGAAAGCAACACTATTTATGTTTTACAGATGTCTTCTTTCCTTCCACTTCACCTTGGATGACGGCCTTCCTTGTAATTTTATTTCTTAATATTGCTGTTTTTGCTGCTATAGGTTATAAACTAAAAAGTAAGTATTTCCACCTACAACAGCTGATATGGAAGTTTTTATCTACAATGCAAAACAGTTAATGAAATCTGAAATAACATTTTAACATGAGATTTGGAAACAAACATATGGGAATGAGAGGAAGAAAGGAAAAATTAACACACATAGAGTTAAAAGCAGAGCATGGCTGTGAGCTGCAGGTGTGTGAAAGCACAGAGAATCTTTTACAGGGATGTCACCCCTATGAGATGCCATTTTGTATGGTCCCAGAGATTTACAGACACAGAATATGATTTTAGCTTTTAGAATACTGGATTTGTCAAAAATTTCCCATTTTAAAATAAGAAAGCTTAAAATTATACTTCAATGCAATAATAGATATCTTGTTTAAAAAATTTTTTTAAAAAATATATTTCCTTGTTTTTCCAGGTAGTTTTACACAATCCCGTAAAGCAGGTGAGTAATGAAGAAGCTAAATATAAACCCACATCAACAAGTTTTAGGAGAAAAGCTTATGCTTCTGAGCCAGCAGTAATCTTGGAAGCAGTTTTATAGGTGTGATAACAGTACTGGTGTGATCAACATTTAAGTATTTCAGTTTTTCAGAGCATCAAGATGAAGTGGGGGTATTTGGACACAGCTCAGCTCCGAGTACTGCCCCTGGGGCTTAAGCAGGGAGCTGTGCTTCTTTCACTCATAGACAGATGTTGTTGTCTGCACAGACAAATTGGGATACTCTCCTGCTGTATAGGCTCCAACACAGCAGTACAGTCAATGGTTTGTATTGCTCCAGAGCTTGCTCACTCTTATCACCTCAAGACTATATATATATATATATATGTATATATACACACACACTGAAATGTCAATATCAACTGATGAATCCAATACAATTGTTTTTTATCTGCCTACCTACTTGCATGGCAAAGTTCTCCTTGCCTCTAGTATTTCTCCAGATGTGAGGTTGTAGAGGGGCTTCTTCAGTAAATGGTTGCTCTCTCCTGGGAACCTTTTTCTTTCTTTGGGTACTTCTAAGGTCCTCTGGTATTGAACTAACCCTCTGTTAAAATGAATTAACTTTTCTACAGAACAAGCATTCCAGATCCTTTGACTGGTATAATCTGTTTTTTATTGTTTTGAGATAGTGAATAATTAATATTGCAAATTTTTTTTCCAGTAAAATCGAGGATGGACATGGAAAAAGGTAAATACTCCTTGAAAACTGTGAGAATATCTTGAAAACATAAAATCAAAGACACTGCTTTAGGGCATTTTCTTGGTCATGAATCTCAAAAGTAGCAGTTCTTATCAACATAAAGGATTTGATGACTAATGGCCACGTTGTCTTTTGCAATTAAAAGACTACCTTCATAGATAGTCTGAAGTAGAATAAATCACTCGGGGTAATCCTCTGATGCTTGCAAGATGCTGAACAGACCGAAACACCATGATCTAATACAATTTCACCAATATCTTGAGGTATAACCTTATTGATGCTCCATTTTTCACATGGCTGGATCACAATAATCCATGTATTCTGATCCTTGTTCTCCTCTGTTTTAATAGTAATAATAATTCCCAAGATTATAAGGGAAAAAAAATAAAATTAAGTAACAAACCTTGAACTGCTTACTGCTAAATTACACCCCATGCCTTTGACTCTGATCCTCTCATCCAGACAGTTTAGCCTGTAAAAAAAGAGTAACAAATCCTTCTGCAATTTCTTCAAATTCTGTGTGTCATCAGCCTATATTTCTTGTCAAATAATGATAACAGTAAACAGGACAGGGCCCAGACATAGTCTAGAGGAGCTCAATTATCTCATTTTGGCTTTTAACTTACCAATGAGATTCTATGTATTGAAGTTTCTAAAGTAATAGAAGTTTCCGGGTCTTTATCAGGGTCTTGATTTTGTAGACAGCTAAGAGAAACAGGAACATTCAGAGAGAGATCAGACCGAAACTGTTTGAGAAATCTCTTACTGGGAAAGACTTGGGAGGTGGGGGATGGACTTCCTGCAGATATATATATATAGGTCCTATAACAGACCTACAAAAAACCTAAGACATTCACCTTGAAAATACCAGAAGAGGTCAGATGAAGGTTATCTCATCTCTCTAGCCAGTTAAGGTCTCCTCCAATTTTTTATGTTAATTTATCTGTTTATTTGATTTCCCAATTCTCTGTGTAACTCAACCTTCTTTATCTCATCAAATAGATTAAATCGATCATGGGTCCTATATTAACATATAATTGAAGAAAAAGAAAGTAAAACTATTCAAGAAAATGTGATTAAATGTTTTAAATCTGATACTGAAACTTATACATTAAAAATTTTCTTTCAGAAAAAGAACGTTTGAAGGCAGAAATAGGTAAGAATACAGTTTTCCTGTTCCCTAAAATATTTCTAGGGTGGATGTTATTTGTATCTCCAAAAAAGCAAATGAGATACAGATTTTTATAGGATGTACACATGACACTATGATGTGTCTATTCCTTTTAACAAGCATTTTTATGATCTGTTTTCATGTTTGATTATAAATTCAAAAATTATCCATTTTCCAATAACTTGTTGGGGCTTTAGTAATTGAGGTCAACAAAATAATTTAAACAGTCATCTCATAATTTGTAACTTCTAAATTAAACCAACTGCCCAAACAGTAATGTTTTTTTTCTTTTTCTTTTTCTTTTTTTTTTTTTTGTTTGTTGATCAACTTAGCATTCCGGAAGAATACAAACAAAGGAGGTAAATGCAATTTAAGACAATGTTAATCCACTCTTAGGAGTAGGCATATATGAAAGAATGAAAATAGGCTACTTCATAAGAAAAAAGCATAGTAGCTTGCCTGTATTCAAGTAATTGCTACTTATATTTCATTTTTAGTCACTGCTAAAATATATTATTTAGCATGGCTCTATTTCTTAGAGGTTTGTGCTGCTTTTCTGTCTCAGTGCAATCTCTTTGCCTGGAGTCTCACTGATTATACTGAAATTTCTTGAAGCTCTGACCTACTACTACTGTTCTTTCTCACTTTCTCATCAAATTATTCAAACAGCCATAACTTGCATCACAAAGCCCAAAATGTACAGCTTGGACTCTGCATCCTGAGAAATATGGGCTTGGATGTTTAGCTACATACAAAATAACTACTAAGAACAATGCCGTGTCGTGCTTCCCCCTTTCTTCCTGCTTCATCCCTCAACCGAGATACCCACCTGGAGAGGACAAATACACACTCCTGGATGCCAGCTCCCTGTGGATGAGTAGGCAGAAGAACACCAGACAGGAGACTTTAGGGCATCTCAAATAACATTAAACAGTTTGTTCCTATGAACAAGCAGTAGACAGACAATATTAGACAATTTGTGCCACAATGAGGAGGATACTATCAGTGCTGCCAGTATTGATCAGCAACATTGCTAACTGCACCTAGAGAACTCAAAAATAGACACCTGCATTTGGTCACCAAAGCCTGCAAACCAAACTATTTTGTCTATGTTCATTTGGGTG
Organism: Calidris pygmaea; assembly: GCA_003697955.1. Lineage (NCBI taxonomy): Eukaryota > Metazoa > Chordata > Aves > Charadriiformes > Scolopacidae > Calidris > Calidris pygmaea. Next base: position 16,638 of record QJSC01021676.1, on the reverse strand, counting down.
GAAATTCAGCTGATTATACTAGGATACCTAGATTCTGCTGAGATGCCATGTGGTTTCCTGGCCAAGGCCACTTCAGACACCACAGGGGGTGTACAACTAAGGGCAGAAAGGTAATAAAAATTAAAAAGAATGCCATACCTCTAAAGCAGAGAAACAGTGCAGTATAATTCTGTAAATTTACACCTGACTTTTAAAAATATGTTTTTAAGAATTTAGGTTAACAAGTGTTCACATGGCAAATTTTAAAGGACAAAATAATTTCAGTAATTGCACAGTGATAGAACTATTTCCTTCAGATCTCACCTCTTCAATGTGTTCTCCTTGAGTTTTCATTTCACTTATTAAAGTTATTCTTTTACAGCAATGACTGAAAACAGACAACTCCTTGGTAAGAAAACATCTTGCATAAATCTTATATTTTTATAAACCTCATAGAAAATAAAGCAAATGTCAGGACAAGCCTGACTATGCCACCTGAGAGGACGAAGCCAATGTAAATATCTCCTCACAGTGAGGTTTGATTATCTCCTTCAAGAGATTCGCCACGTGGGTTGCTATAAGACATTTCTGAACTATCAATAACCCTCCTTACCAGAAGTTTCTCTTACCTAAAAAGTACAGCAAATCTACGGACACCTATGTTGCATCGTGTGTTTTTTACCTGAACTGCTACAATGGCACCCAGGAAATTAATTTCCTCCACGCCGCTCTACTGGCTGACTTAATGCCCTTTAAAACGGTTCCTAAATGTAAACAAATGCAAACATTCTCTAGAAGGTCCAGTTTACGTCCCTCACCTTACAATGAAGTCTCAAAAATTTAAAACACACAAATTGAAAAAAGTCCTTATAGTGACTCATGGCTTTATACTTACCTTTCTATTGTTTGGGGTTGTCCAAAAAACTCATCACAAAATAAGTGTTAATAACTAGAACATTTTTCCCTTTCAGAGCGAATCGAAGCTGAGCTGGGTAAGCGGTTTTAAAGTTTTGTTTTGTTACTATATGTACCGGTGTATTTAGTAAAGTCAGTCCTGGGAAAGAATGCGTAATGACAATAATTTCAAATCAATAGACAAGACACTGTAGGTTGACAGGTATTTAACTGCCAAATGGATTCATAAAATACTACTCTCTGTTTCCTTTCTGTAGATTGCTGGGAAGCGAGAAGCTGTGCAGGTAAGCTGGCAGGATGAAGGATGTGAAAATGCAGTGTCCATTCATCCTAGTTATCCTGAAATGACAATGCCACAATGTCAGAGATACGTCAACTGAGCTGGAGTCACAGGAATATGCTGCCTTGGTTAACAGGAAAAGGGGCTGGGATCTGGCTGTCAGGAAAACCGAGAAACGGAGTTACTGAAAGGGGTCAAAATCTGGAGTGGGGTGTGGACATAAATCTGGAGAGGATGGATGGCACTATTTAAAAGAGAAAGAGAAATTTATGGTAAAGCATGTAGAATTTCACCCTGAAAGAGGACATGGCTGTGAGAGATCCAAGCTGCCTCTCGGTTCATCAGTGGTTGCACGCCCTGTTCTGGGGAATGTTTAAATTCTTTGTTGAATTGCACCAGGTGATTGAATTGACCCTCAAACGCTTCAACCCATAGCCGTGTGCGGAGAGAAGTCTCTGAGACTCTCTGCTTATGGGATGATTCTCACTTTCCCCTCCAGTTCCCATTACTGTGAATCCTGAGTGCCGAGTCCTGGAGCTCCAGGTGCCAGGGCTTCCAGATGTGGAGAGCGACACAGCTGGATCTGCTGGCCCGAACACTCCCTCCACAGTCCCTGTCCTGGTGGGGAAGGAAGGCTTTGCCTCTGGGAAACATTACTGGGAGGTGGAGGTGGGCCAGGAGCAGGACTGGGTGCTGGGGGTGGTGAGGGAGAAAGGCAGAGAGGAGGAGGAGGGAACCCATCCTGGGGAGGCCTACTGGGCTCTGCACAGGTCCCAGGGAGAGATTTTCTCTAGCACAGGAGACCACAGGATTGAGAAACAGATGAGTTGTTCAGTGATTGGTGTGCTTCTGGACTTGGAGGAAGGGCAAGTGAACTTTTATGATGCAGAGCAGATACGCATCATAGTAAGAATGTCTCTAAGACTTGGAAAGGAACCTGCAGAAATGTTTTACCCGTTTATATGCAAGAAGGAAAGGACACACACACCTCTTATCCGCTCAGTCTCAATCCCTGTCCCATTAAAGCGCCTTTAAATAGACTGTGAGATCTAATGGATTATGGAAAGACAGTTCAGTGGAAAGAGGGAAAAAGTTAAATCTCAGACATCAGTAACGTAAAATTAAATAAGATGAAACCTGAGGCTGAAACAGGAAAAAAAAATAAGCAAGGAAAAAGTGTCAGCTTTTTTTCTGACTGGGGTCAGATTCAGAAAACTCCAGGCAGGAGTCCTAGTTCCCTTTACAGATCATTAAAGTCTTATCTGTGCAGCTGTGGTTTCAGTTGCTTGAAGACAGAATTGTAATTTAGATGTTGTATAGTGTGTCTTTCCTTCTTCTCTAGACATTTATGTTAGGTTAAATGCCATCCCTAAAGCTAGGCAAGCCACATTCTACCATTCTTGTATCAAGAAATGAAATAAATGTATTTTGAAAGAAAAGGGTGTTGTTTTGAAAACTTTTCTTTTAGACATGAAGCTCATTGGAAACTTGACAGGGTACTGAGCATAACAGTACATCATCAGTACAACAGTACAACACTGTGCATCACAGTGGGGGGTTGACCCTGGCTAGAAGCCAGGCACTGGCACAGATGCTTGCTCCCACCTCATCAGGACAGGGAGAGAAAACAAGAGGAACTGGAGGGAATCATGGGTCAAAATAAAGACCAAGAAATCACTTACCAGTTGCTGTCATGAGCAAAAGAGATTAGGCTTGGGGAATTTAATTTAATTTACTGCCCATTGGCAGAAATATTTAATTATTGGTTTGGGTGTCAGGAATCAAAAAAAGAAATTAATTTCAATCACCTTTCAATCACACTGTCCCAGTCTAAACTTCAAACTCAGGCTCAACTCCATTCCAGACATGTCTCCCACCACCTTTTCATCATGAAAGGCTGCACTCAGTCTCTCCAGTGAGGCAACAAGCAGTGCAAGGGGTTGGGGCCATGGGTAATGGTTTCTTTTTGCCACTACATCCTGCTCACTCCTTTCCTGTACTTCAGTGTGGGTCCTCCGTGGGCTGCACTCCCGTCACAGGTGAACCTGCTCCAGTCCAGGCTTACCCACGGGCTGAAATCCCTTCATGGGGTTACCTGCTTAAGGAGCACCTCCTCCTCCTCCTCTGACCTTCTGCTGTTTCTCAGTCTTTTGTTCCCTCGTCCTTCTGGGATTTTTTTCCCTTTCACAAATACATTTTCACCAAGATGCAAAGCTTTAGATGCTGTCCTGCAAAGATGACCCGATCATGGTCTCTAAATTGGAGAGACATGGATTTGCTGGATGGACCAGTTGGTGGATAATGAACTGGTTGGATGGTCACACTCAAAGGGTTGTGGTCAATGACTCAATGTGCAAGTGAAAACCAGTGAAGGTGACATTCCTCAGGGGTCAGTACTGAGACCGGTATTATTTAACACCTTTGTTGGCCACATGGATGTTGGGATTGAGTGGACCTTCAGAAAGTTTGCCAATGACACCAAGCTGTGGGAATAAGTTGACACACTGGAAGGAAGGGGTGCCAGGAAGGACCTGGACAGGCTTGAGAGGTAGGCCCGTGCAAACCTCATGAAGTTCAACAAGGCCAAGTGCAAGGTCCCACATGTGGGTCAGGGTAATCCCAAGCACAAATATTGGTCAGGAGGAGAATGGTTTGAGAGCAGCCCTGAGGAAAAGGACTTGATGGTTGGTGGACTGGAAGCTCAACGTGAGACAGCAATGTGTGCTAGCAGCCCAGAAAGCCAACATCACCCTGGGCTGCATCAAAAGAAGCCAGCAGGGCAAGGGAGGGGATTGTACCCCTCTGCTCTGGTGAGACCCCACCTATGTCCAGCTTTAGAGCCCCAGCACAAGAAGAACATGGACCTGTTGGAGCGAGTCCAGAGGAGGCCACGAAGATGATCAGAGGACTGGAGCACTTCTCCTGTGAGGAGAGGCTGAGAGAATTGGGGTTGTTCAGCCTGGAGAAGAGAAGGCTCTGGGGAGACTTTTTAGTAGGGCCTCTTGCTATAGGAGAAGGGGTAATAATTTAAAACTAAAAGAGGGTAGATTTAGACTTAGATATAAGGAAGAAACTTTAAACAATGAGGGTAGTGAAACACTGGTCTAAGTTGCCCAGAGGGGTGGTAGATGCCCTTAAAACACTCAAGGTCAGGTTGGACAGGGCTCTGAGCAATCTCATCTAATTGAAGATGTCCCTGGTCATTGCAGCGAGGTTGGACTAGATGGTCTTGAAAGGATACTCGCAACCCAAACTAGTCTATGATTCTGTGATTCCATGTTCCTATGAAATCTTCTTTCGCTATTAACATACTGTTCAGAACCTGAATTGATGCATAGCTGGGAGGTGGGAAAATCAGCTCACTGAGCTCCAGAAAGTTGAGAAGAATTTTTCCATATTTCACATGTTCAAGTCAAGCTGCTGTTTTACTAGGAACCCCTAGTGCATGGGCACCTGCATGGGCATGGGCACCTGCCTTTTCTTGCTAATGGTTGAGTCTGGGTAGAAAGGTACATCCCACTTCCCCAGAAGCTAGACATTGATGCTATAAAACGTGTTGAACTAGTCTTCAAATGGCAATGATTACAATTTTTAATCATGGGTTTGCCTGGGTGATTTTTTTGTCTTTTTTTTTTTTTTTTGTAATGAACCATGTCTAAATGATGGTTGAGAAACAGAGGAGATGGAAAATGGAGGTTGCTCCTATTCCTATTTCCTGATATGATCCTGGAAGAAGAAAGAGCTCAGCACAATGAGCTAATACCACTCCTCTTCCCAGAAACCTGCATGGCTGTGCAAAACCAGTTCCAGACAGTCCAACAAGGTTTCACTGCAAAAAAACACTGCCTATCTTGCTTTTTGTGAATGCCCTTTCATCTTTGCACCTACCTGGACTCAGGGCCAATTGAAAAAGAGATGGGTTCAAAGATTAACCATTATGATGGTTGGACCAAAGAGCTTGCTTTCACCTTTGCTCCAAGGTGTTCCCTGCCTGCAGTGCTCCCTCAACCCGTCACTGTCAGCCCTTTCTGCTCCTTCCATCCCCTGTGACTCTTTTGCCTTCCGGAGGTGGAGGAACAGAAGCCCTGGTGAGTTCTGCCCCTGATCCTCCTTCCCTTCTCTTCCCTCCTGCTTGCAACTCTCTGATTTCAGCAATGTCTGCAACTGTTCAAAAATTGCTTTCTCTTTTAGTGGAGCAGAGAAGTGAAACGTCACACTCTCAGCAAGATGCAGAGCAAGGAGTAGACATTTATAAGGTAGTAGAAATTGTATTCTTATATTTCAGCCCACCTATTGGTTAGTGTGTACGACAATGTGAAGCTGTGAAGTCTTCCTGTAGTTTTGGTCAGTGTAGCTGCACAAAGTCGCTCATGAGGCACGCACTCCCTGTGGCCCTGGGCTTGTGTCCAGGCTGAGAAAGCAGCCAAAAGAGGCTTGCTGACCTGAAACCATCTACTGGTATGTTAGAGAAATGGTGGGCCCACGTTATCCACCTGGTCTAGAGATAGGACACTACAAAATCCAAGGGAGAAAAACAGTAGCCGAGATATCATCCTTCACAAGGCCATTTTCAGTGTGGCCACGTGGTAAATGCTGGCAGCAGCAATGCTGTGGCACTGAGGGAGGCCACGTCACACAGTCCCTTCCTGCCACCTTTCGTCCCAACCCTCCCTGCAGCTTGGATGGATCAATCCAACCTCCAGCACAAGGCAGCAAGGACCAGCAACCATTAACAATCATGTGGTTATGCTGTAATCTAGATTGGGAAGCTGATTGGGTGCAGATGAACCTGTTCAGGGCTGCATCCAGCTGTCTGAAATGGCCGTCTGTGATGTCCTTGACCACCTGTGGTGGGGCAAAGGAGAGGGGTGGAGACAGGAGGCTGCCCCATTGGACCTGCTGCCTTGCTCCGGAATGGCACTTCAGGTCCCTCTTGTGGATGCAGCTGCAAAGGCTTGAAAGGATTGTGGCCAACACCCAGCTCTCAGCCTTTTACTTGTGGCAATATTTTGTTCCCTCATCCTTTTCCTATATGTATTGTTGTTTGTAACAGGTAAGAAAGCCTCTTTCAATTTGTCCGCTGACATTTTCCAGGCTAAAGAGACTTGGGATTTGTTACTTCCCTTGGGGCTCAAAACAGCAAGGATCTGCCTGATGCTTTCCTCACGTACTTCCTTAGGTGGGATGTGGAGGCATGGGAAGGCAGATGTTGGGCTTGCAAGCAGGTCCTCTTGCTAGCTCTCACCTTTCCTACTCCTCAATTTTCCATGGGGACATGAACATCAGCAGGAGGGTCACACTGAAAGGAACGATCCTGGCTCTGATCCAGGCACACAGCTCAACTTTTGGGTGCTCAGGGAGCTCCTTTTCCTGACTTGCAAGTAAAGAAGGAAAATGGTCTAACAAACAATGCTTTTGTTAAAGGGGTAACAGGACAGCAGAGCACCATGGCTCAACAAGGTAAGAGACAACATCTACTTTGAAGACTTTGAGGACTAACTGGTACGGTTTTCCAGGCCTCCTGCCTCTGATGAGGTTCCTTCTATCACCTGGGTGCTTCTCCCCAACACCGTGGTTAAACTCTCCATTCAGAAGTGTTGTGGACACGGCCAAGGCCCAAGGGAAGGGTCTGATAGAATGAAGGATGGCTTTCCATCAGAATCCAGGGTTGGGGTTTCTGTCAATTTTCTTTGGATGTCCCTTGCACATGCTTGTGCCCCCATCCTGGTGTCTTATTGACTCCCTATGAATTCAGAATGGGCTGTAGGCTTGGGATGCCCTCAGGACTCTTGACCATTTCCTCTCCTGCCTGATGAAGCCTGAGGGGAAGGCAGTGGCAGAACATTAGTGGCACATCTGTGAATCCTTTTTCTCCTCACTCATCTTTTTCTTCTTTTATAGTTTCAGAAATTAATTGCAACTTAGCCAAAGACAAACCCATGCTCAATGTTTATTTGTCATGGCTGTCTCACTGTGCTGGCCGTTCAGGTCCTACTTGGGGACTGAGAGGAAGGGTGAGCTCTTGCTTGATCCACCCATTGCAGGGTCCCTCCAGTACCTCAGGCAGACAATTGTCTACCAGCACGGAATTGCTGGATGCTGCGTAGGGTCTAGAAAGGGTGAGAAGAGGCTCTCAGGGCACCTCAGAAAGTTGACGCTTTGGATTCTCTGGTGGAGGATTGGCTCAGCCTTTGGATAAGCACAGTGCTGTGACTTGGCCTTGTGTAGCTTCCCTTTGCCCCACTCAATCCTGTCAGAGGTGAGCAACTCTACTGGTGAAGGAAGGTGATGCAGGATGGCAGGTAAACTCCTCAAGTCAACAGGAAATTCTGACTCTTTGGCCAAGCAGTCAACTTTCTCCCAGATTCCTGCGAATCCTGTAGTTACGAAGCTGGGTGAAAAGTTCCTCCTGGCCCTGTGAGCCTACAGCCAACCTCTGAACTGCCTGTCCTTTCCAGCATATTGCCATATTTCTCCATATATATATGCACAGAAAAAATATATATGTGTGTGTGTACATATATACACACTCTCTCTCTCTCTTTAAATGTTAGGTCACTGAGCAGAGAAGCTTAGAAACCCAAGTCTACTTTTGGCCCTCTCAAAGTACTTTAGGATCCCCAATGAGGAGGTTAATCGCAAATCCTACATCTCTTTCACTTCTACCTGTTTTTTCTTCTTTAGAAAACTTCACATGAAGTATGCTTTCTACTGCTGTGGTTTCAGAAATCATCTTAGAAGTTAAAACAAAGCTCATGAGATTGTTTCATCCTTTGATTTGTGTCATTTTCTGAATCAGAAATGTAATATATGCCTGCAGTCTTCTGATTTGTGGGGTCCTTTTGGACAAAATCACATTCAAAAAAAAGAAGTGCTGTTTAGCCACCTTAGAGCCTGGATGATCCACTTAATTCTACTTCCATGAAATACTAAATAGATGTTCATTTTAAAAAATGCAGGTTAGTCTCTGGCAACAATTACACTAAGTGTTCTAGGAGCCTCAAGCATCATCTTGAATTTTTTACTAATCTGGAGGAGCTATAAAAGGAAACAGAAAGGTAAGATATTAGTGGAATTCTCTTGCATTTCATAGTTCCTTCCTATCAAACAAGAATGCAGTGATCAGCTGTTGTCAGCAAGGCCCATGCCCTCCAGCATCAAAGGCATCCGTGGCAGACATGACAGAGGACTGACAGCAGCCTCGTACTCTTCTGGAACATGAGCTGGAGGCCAAGTGCAATACTCAGGGAACCCATGACAGGAGGCAGAGGATGGGCTCTGACTCCCCTGCTGTCTTACACATCCTCCATTACGCTGCCACTTATATTGGATGCTCTTGCCTTTGAAACGTTTCCATTTTCACAAGTATCCTTACCCAGGTTTAGGAAACCACCAGTTTTGTTGGACTGGCTACGTTAAAACCACCTCCACTTTTAGTTTTGTCCCAGAGATTTGTACAAGCTGGGCACAAATTCCCTCCAGCACAGAGCCCCTGCTCTATGCTGTGAACAGCAAACATTTTGTCTGAACTTGGAGGATCTTCAATGTACTGACAATTAGGCTTTGGTGAGTACAGCCTCAGAAAATGGACTCATCATTTCTGATCAGTTCTGCTTTGTTCTCTCTTTCAGTTGACTCCAGAACTATGGAAGAAGGTAATATATGCTAAGCAAAATGCTAAGGAAAAAAAACCTATTTGAAATTTCTGAACTTAGATGGCACTGAGGTTTAGATGGGAAAGATGCCCCTCTGTTGTTCCCAACTGTGCTGCTGGATGTTTTTGCATGGCCAGAGTCAGTGTGAACCTACTTGGCTCTCCCTGGGTTCTCCCCCAAGGATGGTGTTTCCCACACGGCACAATCACTCCAGCTGGACCATATTAGTTCCCAGCTTATGTGTATGTCATGTGTCTTGGCCCACCATCCTGCCATTGACTTTGGCCCTTTCAGCAGGAGAAACATGAGGGACGAGGGCGTCTCAGGGCAGAGAGTGCACACACAGGCATGAATCTGTAGGCATTGGGAAGTAATGGCCCCAGGGAGAGTGCAATAGCAGTTGTGGGGAAGGGAGCTGTGTGGGTGCCCAGTGCCCATCTAGGTGCAGGCTGGGATTGAGAAGACTCTGCTGCCCCTCACAGGTTGGCTGAGTTCTTCCTGGTGGTACCAAAGTCTGCTTATTTTTCAATTGAATGTCACAAGAATTGATATTTTCTCTTGCAGGGCTCATGTTTTTACGTGAAGGGAAGTGCTCATTTCTCCTTGTAAACCACCCCTCCATAAGTCTCCTTCAATATGGAGGGATACCTCTAATACAGATGATGTGATACAGAGAATACATGGTGAAGGAGAACGTTTGGAAAGATGGCAACTCATTAAGACTCCCTAAGACTTCATTCAGAGATGCTACAGAACTTTGAGACCGTGGAAAGTATTACACTGTTGGTCCCCCAAACTAATGGCTAATCTTAACACTACCTCCCCAAGCTGCATTTCTTGGTAATTCATGCCTGTTAAAGAGTCTGTCTCATGAGCTTCCACATCCCCATTCAGCTCCTGTCCAACACCCCAGAGCCTTTCAACAAGATGAGGCCAAGACATCAAAACAGAGTTTCCCAAAGAGGGACACATTGGCCTCGAGAGTAACACAATTGGGGAAGCCATACACTTTGTTAGAGAGTCTCATCCTTTGAAGCGGAGTTTTACACTTGTAGGTGTCCTCTTCGTTCTTGCCACGAGTGTGGTGTCCTCGGGGTCCCTTTAGCAGATGCCCATTTTCAGGGCACCAAACTGCGGCCCTCGAGTGTGGCTGGTGTCTGCATAAAGGGCTTAACCTTGAAGAAACTAATGCAGGAAGGAGAGAGGAGGGCATGTATAAAAAAGAGAGAGAAGGGAAGGAAAGCAGCAAGGAAGGAAGAAAGTGTCAACAGAATGAAGGAATATGATTTGAAGTGTGGACAGAAGCCAACCTGTGTTGATTTCACAAATTCCCTTTTTTTTTGCTGTAAACCACCAGTACCCTAGTGATCACACACTTGCACTAGGCCATGAGTGCCCTTCTCAGGAGGGTCCCAACTCCAGCAAACACCTTCCCTGGGGCTTCAGGCAATGCATCTTCCTTCTGCCCATCTAATCTGCCTTTCTCCTTTCCTTTGCAGCACAACTGAAAGAGAAAATAGGTGAGTGCTGCTTGCGGTGTGGGTGGCTGTTTGTCCCTCAAGTGCCAGCTGGGAATATGAGTGCTCTGTGCCCCTGGGTCCAGCCTTCCTCCCTTCACACTTCAGAGCCTGCAGCTTGCCTCCCTCTCTGCCCCTTTCCCACTTTCTTTTCCCTGGGCCCACTGGTCTGGCCCATTGCCTTCAAAGGGAACACACAGGGGGAAATCGTGTACTTTGGTACGTGGGCCCATACTTTAAAGTTGTATTCCACCCTTGCCAGGGGTTATGTTCCCCATATGTCTAGCCTCACCCTCTCCAGCTCTGTTTCATGGCTTTTAGTGACCATGGGCCTTTTTTTTTTTTTTGAGAGAGAGCAAGATTCTGATTCTGTTTTTAATCCCTCTTCTCTTTGTCATTACGTACCAATCAGTGACAGGAAAGAGTAAGTGACATCATCTTCTGATGCTCCTTACAAAATGCACATCTGCTGAGATGTCCTTTGAGAACTTGCTCAGCTCAGCACAGTGCTTTCACATCACTCCTTTTTCTTGGAAAACATTATGTGACGTGAAGGAACACCTTTATGCCAGAGAGGGGATTAGGCCAAAGGATCCCATTGGATAAGTTCTGGACAGGAAGGAATCCATTCCCTGAAAACATACAGGAATGGGATTATGAAGCAGTTTTGAAGTGAGATATTGTCAAGTGTCTGGAAGACACTGGGATTTTCCCTTACATGACAGCTGTGGGATACCTCTGCAGACATGAGGTTTTGGCCTTTTTAGGGGTCTGCTCTCTTTCTTATGAGGGACCATGTCCTCTTTCCTCTCTGTGTTCATGGTGTGTTTAAAATGCTTCTGTGAGACCCATCACTCAAGTGTCCCACTGGCTTTTCCTCTTCAGAGGATGAGACAGGCTTGAGATGCGCTTTCTGACCTGTACTAAAGACTTGCTACAGCAGAAGAACGTGTTCCTCTGCCAGCCTCATAGACTGTGTGTGAGGACACTGGAGCTGTGGTCTCCTTGTTAAAACCACTCAATGTCTTTTTTTTTCACCTCCCTACAGAATTTCTGAAGACACAATGACACAAAAGTAAGAAAGGGAACTGTGCTGAATGCCATCTCCTGCAGCCTGAATGCAGCTCTGGAAAACACATTCCTCCTTCACAAGCAACGATTGTTCAGATCCTTGTTCAGATGGCTTCTGAGGAGCAGGAATTGTTCTTTATTTTTTCTCTTCTTCATTTGCTGCACAAGAAACTTCACAATTTGAAGGCACAGTTCTCACCCTCTGTTCACCTCCCTTACAATCCTCCCTGATGCTACATGACATTTTAGAGGAGGTGTCTTTGAGTCTCTTTGCATTTGGTGTGTGCTGACCACACTCTCAGCGTTCCATAGATGAGAGACAAAGAGATGGGAGATGTGCGACAGCAGAAGCCAGAGGTATTTGGGGCAAAGTGTCTGCAACACTGGAGAACAAGGGATGGGAAGGGAACCAATGGGAGGGAAAACCTAACAGAAAGTTCCAGAAAGGTTACCATGATGCTTTTGACTACTGAAGTAATTTGATCATTGCAGTAGATGTCAACCTGGATCCTGACACAGCCCACCCCAGATTGGAAATCTCTGATGGTGGGAAGAGTGTGAAAGATACTGACACCATCAGGAAGGTATCCAGGAATGAGAAGAGATTTGATTCCCACACTTTTGTGTTGGCAAAGGAAGGATACACATCTGGGAGACACTACTGGGAAGTGGATGTTGGCAAGAGAAGCAGCTGGGCCTTCGGTATTGCCCGAGAATCTGTGACTCGCAAAGGGACATTGACTCTGTCCCCCAAGAATGGCTTCTGGGTCATGGGGTGTACAGACGGGCGAGAGTATTGGGCCTACACAGAGCCTTGGACCCGTTTGAGTGTGGGTGGGAAGCTGCCAAAGATTGGGATTTTTCTGGACATCTCAGCCAAGCAGCTGTCATTTTACAATGTCCGTAAGAAAACAGCTCTGCACACTTTCACTGTGGGAGGTGACTGCAGCCAGAAAGAGAAGTTTTTTCCTTTCTTCTCCACAGGCCCAGCTACTGCAAAGCCTGATGAGGAGCCTCTGAAAATAGTGTGGGTGTTTGATGATGATGATGAGTGAATGGCTGAACTGAGAATGCATGGTCAAAGTCTGACTGAAACACAGAGCCTGAGGTCACACTGGACTCTTGTCAGACTGCTGCTTTCTTTTGCCACCAAATCAAAGTAGAACAGTTCTTTTGTATAAGAAGCTTCCACCACTGCTTGCTAATCCTTCTGTGAGCCAGTCCAGAAAGAGAAGACCTAGACTTCCGGCCACTAGTCACTGTGCAGACCTCCAGCTCTTCCATGAACTCAGAAAAAGGGTCCTCATTGCAGGAAGGGAAAACAGTCATGGGTTTTGGGTTCAGAACCTTACCTCAGGTGTCAACATGAGATTGAGAAGATATTCTGTGCCAGTAATTGAAGATCCCACTTAACGTTCATGTTGAGTTTGTGCAGAAGTGGCTCACTATTCTCAGATGGGAAAGCTTTTTGATTAGTTTAAACCACCCTTCCCAAGATACCTCCCATTTCTGTTTCTCGACGTTCACCACCCATCAGTGATCCCTCTATGTCTGTTGGAATAAGGAGGTGCCTCCTAGGGGCAACATGCCCAAGTAGTCATCAGTGTTGCTTGTGGAGCTGCAGCAAGCCTTTTCATTTGGAAAGGGTCTCAAATCCACTTGGATCCTCCTGGTTTTAGTATGCAGTCTGAAGGATTTTCAGGAAGATGTTCAGAGCATGAACATCTGCCCCGTTCTTGAGAGTAGTGACAGAGCAGACATGTGAAAATCAAGGAAGCTGAGCTTTCCATGTCAAGGAGTTTGCTGTCAAACTCTCCTGCCTGTCCTGCCATTTCTGGATCCCTGTAGTCAGCAAATGCCTTTTCTCTCTTTGAGTCACCACTGGGCACTGAACCCAGATCCTGGCAATTCAAGGTGAACCACATTGTAGACTGTGAGAGGGGAACCAAGCAAGACAGCAGGACATTTGGATACATCCTCAAGAACTCTGTCATTTTACAATGCCCACACAAACTCTCTCTTGTATGGGTTTGAGAACAGACTCCGGCAGAATGAGAATGTCTTTGTCTTCATGGGAACCAGTATGGCCTGGTGCCAGAAGGCCAGAGAATCCATGTGCTCAGCCCCAGCTCCTGGCAGGTGGTGACAGCAAAGTGGCCAGAAATCACCTCTCTCACTAAGCTTTTCAAATCCCACCGTTTTCATGACATGGAAAAACCATGCGTGGCATAAATGCTTATTTCTTACAGCAGTTAATCTTCTGTTTTGCGTCAAAGAAAAGAAGACGCACATGGATATGATGGCAAGCAGGGAGCCAAAGACATCTGCAATGAGACCACTGGGAAGCCTTGGCTTACAAGTTCTGGTAAACCTCATAAATATGAAATACTGTCAAGGAAAGCTAATTGGACGGGAAAGGCTTTTGCAAGTAGTAACAAACAATTTGACTTTTGTTTCAAGGTAGTCGCAGCCTGAGGTATCCTCTGCCTGAGGACGGCAGTACCGTTGGACTCAGTGGTCTGTGCTTGGATTCCATGATCTTAAGGGTCTTTTCCAACCTAAAGGATTCTTTGATTCTAGAAGCAACTGGAAGTTGCAGTGCAGAGACATCAGACAAAGTATCATGTCTTGCAATTTCTTCACATTTTGCTATTGTCCCAATCCAACTAAAATTATTTTTGGTATGTAGTTCATGTAATGAGGATTATATGTAGAAATAAATCTTGGTTTTTTTCTTGTTTGATGGATTTCTCTTCTTTTTTATTATTTTTTATATTTTTTTTTCTAAATGGATGAAGGAGCCAGATTGAGTGTAAGTCTTGTGCAGGTGAGAAAGAAGAGCAGTGGCCAACTCCACTGCCCTCAGTGAACCTCACCAGAGTGGAGGTTCTTGTGGGCCCGAGTTTTCATCCCCTTACCCCAGACAGGGCGTAACTCAGGGATACTGAAGATCCTCAGGTTACTCAGGGATCACTGTACCAGAAATACATGGGAGCCACCAGGACCAGTCCTGTCTGCACGGTGTCTTTGCAGGAGGAGTTTGAAGACAGTCCGTCAAAAATGGTACTGGAGACCAGCGTGTAAACCTACACAATTGTGTCGGTCTGTGCCCTTAATCCTACCCTGAGATTGAAAGGGCAGGCTCTTGTGAACTGAAGAGAGGAGTGACCTTCTTGAAACCAAGTGACACAAACAAAGGAAAGTATTGGTGTGCAGAGCACTTTTACCTTCTCTGTAAGAGGGTAAGGTACCTTCCCAGTTTTCACAGGAATATTTACTGCACACTTTCACAAAGCTCTATTGTGAATCGGAATTGACTCTTTCTATCCATGGTAAAAATGCAACTGATTTCCAAGCAGCGGTATCAAAGGAATCTTTCTGTGTCTCTGTCCCGGTTTGAGGTAAAACCGGATCAATTTTGTGTTCTGAAACTTTGCATTTTAGCTAGGCCTTTTCTAACTCTCTGAAATTAACGGCATATTGTGGAGAAAACTGCTCCTTCTCAGAGTGATAAGACCAATGTTTGTGCTCCATGCCAGGGAATGGTCTGCAGAGAGGCCCTTGCTTATACTTATTCCTATAACAACCAAGGTCAGCCAATTTTCGTTATTTGCCCCTTAGAGGGTCGGAAACGGAAAAACGTAGAGGGGTCACATCTGTGGGGAGGAACGGACAGGACAGGTGACCCAAACCTGACCAACAGGGGTATTCCATCCCATCTGCCCCATGCTCAGTATAAAAGCTGAGGGATCAAAGGGTCAACTCTCTTCCTGCAANTGTGTTCCTGACTCCAGAGCTGGAATCCAGTTCCCATCCGTCGCTGAGTCCAGTCTGGGACTTCCCCAGTGCCTGCTGGTGACGGGACTGTCATCCTGGGAGCTTGATACGGTTTTGTATATATATTGTATCTGTTTCATTATTTTCTTCTCTTTTATTTTAATATTAATTTTTCCTTAAAGTAGTTTAGTTCATTCTAAACTTTTCAATCTCCTTATCTCTTCCTCTCCTCTTTTGGTGGGGGGTGGGGTGGGGAAGGGCCATCTGTCAGTTTGGTTGCAGTGATTTCGGCTGAAACCACGACAGTCTCCTCTGTGAGGAGGAGGAGGAGGTGCTAGAGGCACCAGAGCAGATATTCCCCTGCAGCCCGTGGTGAAGACCATGGTGAGGAAGGCTGTCCTGCTGCAGCCCATGGAGGTTAATGGTGGAGCAGATATCCACCTACAACCCGTGGTGTACCCCACGCTTTAGCACGTAAATGCCCGAAGGAGGCTGTGAACCCATGGGAATGCCACGCTGGAGCAGGCTCCTGGCAGGCTCTGTGGGGTTTGGAGAGAGAGGAGCCTAGACTGAAGTTCAACAAAGAAAACAGAAGAGTCCTACAGCTGAGGAGGAAAAAAACCCAAGCAACAGCACATGCTGGGGGTTGCCCAGCTGTAAAGGAGTTTGGCAGAAAAGAACTGAAGGGTTCTGGTGGACACCAAGCTAAATGACATGCTCTTTACTACCCAGGGATATTGGTATCCAATACTGTATTGGGAGAAATGCTGAACACAGGTCCCAAGAGGTGATCCTTGCCCTCTCCTCAGCACTGGAAGAGTCACACGTGCCTTTGAGCGCTCCCCAGTACAAGTGAGACATGGACATCCTGGAGAGAGTTCAGGGAAGATGATTAAAGAACTGGAGCATCTCTCACCTGAGGAAAGTCTGAGTGAGCAGGGACTGTCCAGCCTAGAGAAGAGAAGGCTCAGGGGAATCTTATCAAAGTATCTCAACACGTGAAGGAAGGGTGCAAAGGTGACAGAGCACGGCTCTTGCCAGTTGTGCTGGTGACAGGCCAAGAGGCAATGGGCACAAACAGAAACACAGAAGGTTCCCTTTAAACTTCAGGAAACACTTTAGTACTGTGAATTTAACCAAGCACCAGTACAAGTTTTCAAAAGTCTCCATCCTGGGAGAAATTCAAAAGCCATCTGGATACCCATGGTGGGTTGACCTTGGCTGGGCACCAGGTGTCTGCCAGGCTGCTCTGTCATTCTCCCTCTTCAACAAAACCCAAAACCACAGAGTAGAAGAAAAAGGACAGTAATTTTCATGAAAATGCACCTTCCAGAGGAAGTATTTATTACATGTTACCATGAAAAAAACCCATTGTTTTTCTTGAGCACCTCACATTTCCTTCAAAAGCTTTGTCATGCTGATGTATAGTTAAGAAACTGCCAGA
>QJSC01021672.1:0-13377 GCA_003697955.1 Calidris pygmaea | reverse complement strand
GCCTTAGCTATGTTCAGGCCACAGAGACAGTTAGGTTCCTAAATCCCATTGACTTCTCTATTGCAAGAAAGCTTCTGGAACTTCGCTCAAGGTAGTCTGGGACCAGCTGGGGGAGTAACAGCAATGGTCAGTTGTTGTCTTTTGCGTGCACAAGCCCTGGAAGAGCACAGAGATACATTGCAGATGTCTGACAGCTGTGACACAATATGCTGTTAATTTCAGAGAGTTTTTCAGAAATTTCAGGGTTGCCAGACATGCCAGTACACCAATAACCACAGTGCACTGGGAGGGAAGGATATGCCTACCACTACAGAAAGACATGGCAGAGCCACACACAGGATGAAAAAGGCATAAAACCAGTGATTAATATGCATCTTAACTAGGTCCATGATAATTGGTTAGGTATATAACAAATTATGGCAAGTGGTAAGGTATGCCTTGCATTCCTTAGCAACAGATATACAACAGATTATGGAACAATTCTAAGAGAAAAGAGAAACAGAAGGATAGAGAGAGAAATAAGAAGATCACCAGTCCTGGTTTCAGTGTTGGTCCAGCCAACTGGGGTCCCTGGCTTGTAGGGGCACTCTTCTGTGTATCCCCCCCCCGAGGCACTTATTTTCCCCTTTTATGTTTGCTGTATCAGTACAACCCACCCCACTGCTCCGGGGAAGTTTTGTCTCAGGTTTCTCCGTCCTGCAGATGACATGTAACATGATTTGGGTGGAGAGACAAGTGCTATAGTCCTATATGTTTAGCATGATCTCGATAATGCTCATTAGCATATGTAGGTATGTCAACTTTAATATGCATTTTGGAATAATGAGGCAGAAGTCATTCATCGGGCACAGTAGCCTTTCAAAGAAACAAAGAACTACACAGATCTCTGTTATCTTATCCATGAGGACAAAAAGCAGGGCTGGCCTGTTTCTGCAGGACTTCCTCCACCAGGCACATCCTGTGCTATTCAGGCAAGTTTCTTTCCCACCTGTGTCACACAAGAGATAAGCAAGTGTTAGCCTTATTAGTTCTTTGAGCAGAAGACCTGGCATTATCCAGACTCCACATTATCCATCCCCTGGTTGGAGCTTCATTTCAAGGTACTTTGGAGTGAGACATTCCTCAGAAAGGCTCCTAAGGCCTCTCTCCCTCCTTTTCGTTTCTCACCATTTGTTTCAGGAATTTACAAGTCTCTTACAGTAGAGCTCAAGAAACACCCTTATGCTCCTGATATCTCAGAGATGGGACAGAAGACTCAGGGAGAAGCAATGCATTGTGTGCCATGGCTGCTGCTGGAATTAAAAGATGTTGGGATTCCTGCTAAAGTGGTCCTGCTCTTTAGGTAGGCTGGAGTGCCATTTACTCGGTACCTAGTTAGTTTCATTGCTGGAAAGGAGGAACATTATCTCTTTGAAGCCATGAAGATTGACTTGTGAACAAGAGAGATTTTCCATTGTCTTTTCCCCTGTCCTTTTTTGATCTGTCTTTTTCAATAACTGATTGCTGCTAATCAGGCTGTTCCAAAATCAGCAGAGTAAAACAGAGCTAGTTTTGTTAAGTTTTCCTGCTCACAATCCTTTTATCCACCCTAACAGAAGTACCCAGAACTATTCTTGTTGTGGTGCTGGTGGGCAGAGCACTAGCAGCTGCAGAAGTCCTGTCCATCTGCAGGGTTCGGACAGCATTGCATTGCCTCAGACATGGAAGCAGAGGGCTCAGGGCTTAACTTTCCATGTTAAATCAGTGAACTTTTTCCAGCAGGTGTGATCATCTGTCTGTTAGGGACTCAGTCCTGGCTGCTACTTCTCCATTTGCTTGGACAGTATTGGATATCATCCTTAAAGGGATACCAGCCCTTTACAGCTGACACCAGTTGCCTCTAGAAACTGAGAGTGTTTGCCTTCCTAATTGCTTTATCAATACCTCCATCTCTGGCCAGGTTTCCCAACTGCCCAGCTTCTCTGCCTTCTAAATCTATGTAATCTGCCTGAGAAGGACCCTCTCCTGGATCAGAAGATGCAGGGGAAGGAGCTGATTTCTTTTTCTGCTTCCTGGTCACCAGGGCAACTTGTACCGGTTCTGTTGGAGTTTGTGTAGCAGCAGTTCTTGTTGTCAATGCTGGAGCAGCTAGTGCCAGAGTAATTTTTACCGCATGCTGCCGAGCGACTGCTGCCAGGATGGGTTGGGGTGTTGCCTGTGCTGGCTGGTGCTAGTGGGACCAATGCCACGGCTTACCCTAGCAGGGGCAGAGACAGATACATAGCCAGTGCCGGGGGTGAGGGTAGCTTGGGGAATCATTTGTGTCTTTGCCCACTGTGAATTGGCCTGTGAGATATGAGTAGTGCCAACACATGTCACACAAAGCCTGCTCCCACGCCACATTCAGGAGTGACAGCAACAAAATCACCATCTTTGGAAAGTAATATTAATTTTCTAAACAGCCTAAAAAGTTTCCATGCCTCTAGCTCTTTGACATAAGCATTAAAGGGTGAGATAAACCTTACCCAGGTTAAACCAGAAGTATAATCAGTAATAGAATCCATCACATGATGCCCAAGATAAGCAGGTACAGCCATTATCCAAGTAATAATATTATATATCTAAATACCAAACCATACAAGAATAGCACATTTAAATCACCACATACAAATACAAAGAGCAAGTAAACCATGCAACATATAAAGCAAGTCCAATAGCATTGTATCTATTAACTTCACACAAAGCTCTCTAAAGGCATAATATAACATTTTGCTTAGGAACAACATTCCCTGAGCAAGCTGGAAGCTCGTGCCCCACATTAGGCACTAACACATCTGTTATGGTTAGGACCAGATTGAGCATTAACAAGACAACAGATGCTCTCCCCAACCTCTCACTCCAAGGAAAAAAAAAGAGAGAAAGAGATCTATGAAATCAGAAAAAGACTAAACTACTTGAATAAAACATTAATAATAAAATAAACCAGAAATAATAAAATATGTACTATATATAAATATACATAAATATATATAAATATACATACAAAACCACAACAAGGCACTGGGAAAGTCCCAGACCATACTCAGTGATGAACAGGAACTGTATTCTAGAAGACTCTAATGAGGATCAAAGGTAGATGAACTGACAGGGTCCTCCTCACATATAAGTCACAAAAGAAAGCAAGCCATTGAAGAACAAGCCTGACCCCTTTAATCCCTCAGCTTTCATTCTGAGCATGGCAGATGGGATGGGATACCCTATTGGTCAGTTTGAGTCACCTGACCTGTCCACTCCTCCCCACGGGTGCAACCCCTCCATGGGGTAAACAACCAAGTCAGCTGACCCTGGTTGCCACAGCAACAAGTATAAGTAAGAGCCTCATCTCACTGAGCAGAAAGTTGGCTCTGCTCCACCCCAAACCAATTCTCTAGTGGTAAAGGCTATAACACATTTCATCATCTTGGTTAAAATGCAGGTGAAGGCCTAGAGTGCCTTTGGTTTGCCCCACTTCTTAGCTGTGGTAAGTGCTGCTTTGAAGCACCTCTGGCACACAGGAAAATGACAGCATGTTTTCAGCAGCACATGCAAACATGAAGGTGTGTCACGAGATAATTCCTGAAGTGCAGATCCTGCCTCTGTGACAAAGTTTGGTTTCAGAAGGACAGGAGGTCTCAAAAGATAAGTAGGATCCCATATTTCAGGTTCACTGAAAATCAGCAGTAGGATAGAGACACCCAAAGAAGTGCCCCACTGTGGGAAGGACAGACAGAATTCGGGCAGGCTGGAATCCACGTGCCAGCTGTCTGCAAGCCAGGCAGCGCACTCCTGGCTTGCCTGGTCCAGGTGCTGCTTTTTGCTTCCTGTCAGTCGTGATCTTGAAGGGATAATGTAGCGAGCTGGGGAGATGATGGTTAAAGGGTAAAATAAATCATTGTGGAACCAAGATGCATTTATTCTGGCCAGAGGAACAGCCTGTTACTTTTTTTAGAAGGAAATCAGAAGGGTTGCTTTTTAGAGAAAAAACTCTGGCTATGGATCCGTGTAATCTAACAACTAGCAGAGTAACAACTTGTAAGGTACAAAGCATGTTAATGAAGGGTGGACTTTGACCACATGGTAGCAGAGCACTTGGGGTTAGGACTGCATGAGATGATTCAGAAAGGCCCCTCCAAGCATCATGTTTTTTCAATTTTCATTCTGTTTTTGAGGCTGTAAGCTTATTCCTTCCACCCTGTGCTTTGGCTTCTCTGTTGCTGGTTTACTGATGCATCTCCTATTGTCCCCAGTAGCCCGATGTTCCTCTGTATATTGATTGGGATTTTTGTTTGGGTTTTTTTCGTTTTGTTTTTTTGGGTTTTTTGGTTGGGGTTTTTTTTTCAATTTAAATGATAGATTGCAATTTCCTTCAAACAGAAGATGGAAAAAAAATATCTAAGCAACAGATTAAATTGCTCTGTGAAAGCCTCAGTTACGATAATGCTGGCTGTTCCCTCTCCCACACAGATTTAGATTGAATCGAAGCTCTGTTTGAGAGAAGAACCATACTGGAGAAACCTCCACTAGTGTTTCAGACCCTTTAAATGAATTAGCTGTCCATCACATCATAACAGAGTATAGCCACTCAAGTCCTGCTGTGCTCAGTTTTCATTAGCAGATTTCCTTCTTTTGTTTATACCAACTCGCTTCAAAATTTTAGTCAAAATAAAAATTCATTCCTCTTTCCAGCTTTTTAACCTGGACTTATGCAAAGCATTTGACACTGTCCTGCATGACATCCTGGTCTCAAAATTCATAAGACATGGATTTGTCAGATGGACCTCTCAGTGGATAAGGAACTAGCTGGATGGCCACATTCAAAGGGCTGCGGTCAACAGCTTGATGTCCGGGTGGAAACCAGCGACAAGTAGCGTTCCTCAGGGATCAGTACTAGGACCAGTGCGACATGGACAGTTGGATTGAGTGCACCCTCAGCAAGTTTGCCAATAACAACAAGCTGTGTGGCACGGTCGACATGCTGGAGGGAAGGGATGCCATCCAGAGGCAGCTGGATAGGCTTGAGAGGTGGGCCCATGCGAATCTTATGAAGTTCAACCAGGCCAAGTGCAAGGTTCTGCACCTGGGATATGGGAATCCCAAGCACAAATACAGGTTGGGCGGAGAATGGCTGGAGAGCAGCCCTGAGGAGAAGGACTTGGGAGTGCTCGTGGAGGAGAAGCTCGACATGAGCTGGCAGTATGCGCTGGCAGTCCAGAAAGCCCCCCACATCCTGGGCTGCATCAAAAGAAGCATGGCCAGCAGGTCACAGGAGGTCTGCCCCTCTACTCTGCTTTGGGGAGACCCCACCAGGAGTACTGTGTCCGGCTCTGGCACCCCCAGCATAAGAAGGACACGGACCTGTTGGAATGGGTACAGCAGAGGGCCACAAAGATGATCTGGAACACCTTTCCCATGAAGAGAGGCTGAGAGAGTTGGGGTTGTTCAGCCTGGAGAAGAGAAGGTTCTGGGGAGACCTTATAGCAGCCTTCCAGTACCTAAAGGGGGCCTACGGGAGAGATGGGGAGGGAGTCTTCCTCAGGGAGTATAGTGATAGGAGGAGGGGTAATGGTTTTAAACTGAAAGAGGGGAGATATAGATTAGATATTAGGAAGAAATTCTTTCCTGTGAGGGTGGTGAGACACTGGAACAGGTTGCCCAGAGCCATTGTGGAGGCCCCATTCCTGGAAGTGGTCAAGGCTGGATGGGGCTTTGAGCAACTTGATCTAGTGGAAGGTGTCCCTGCCCATGGCAGGGGGGTTGAAACGCGATGATCTTTAATGTCCCTTCCAACCCAAACCATTCTATGATTCTATAAAAGGACATGAAACAGCAATCAGATTTAAGAGGCTCAAGGCAAATATAGGAAAGGCAATACAGGACAAATTAAAATTATTTTCTTCTAAGTTAGTGCAATGATAGTTATGTGAAAAGCCAAAAGTCAAAAGAATTTAAACAGTTTATTATGTTTCAAGAGCTTTGAAATAAAATTAATGCCTTTATAACACATTACGTTTTTCAAATAACATGCAAATCAAAGCCTCTCTGTTTCAGAATATTTGAGATAATGGCTACTGATAATGATTGAAAATATTCATGTGGAAATTTTAAAAATAAAAGAAATTGCAATTCAGTGCAAAGATTTCATCCCAGGTTTAGTTTATATCATTATTATTATGAATAGGTTTTACAATTTCAGCATAAACATCTTCATTATGTAGGACTCAATGTGGTCTTTTGTTCTGAATTTGTGCCCTTTGCAAACTTTATAAAGCCTTTTGCAACTTGATAATTACTAGTACTTCTTAGTAGAAGCATTAGGAACGTAACAGTGATGCTCTCTCTTATTCTTGCCTACTCAAAAGTCCACAAGCCCTTCTACCACTTGTGCAGAAATACCCAGATAGCTCCCAGAGACATCAGGTCCATGCAAAACCATTTCAGTACTTCTGGTTTTCAGGCTCCAACCCTTGGTTGTAAGAGCAGGGAGATCTGATCTGGCTTCTCAGAGTCAGCTCACACTTAGCAGGGTTTATTAGCTCAGGCTTCAGAGTCTATACAGCCCTAGTGTGGATAAACCAGAGTCCAGATGAATCACCCTTGGGTAACTAGATGGGAATCAGATGAACAGCAATAGTTGGTGTTCCCTCATTGTTGAAAGAGTTCCTGCTGTCTGGACCCCCTGACAGACCAGTGGGATTGTCCAGGGATCTCAGCTACCATCTCACAGCTCTGAATCATTATGTAGGTCCCTCTTTTTTATCTTCTGCTTTCCTTGGTGTGTGAGCCGATGCAGGCAGGACGCAGGAACAACCACAAAACCACGGATTAAGGGCAAAGAACAAATTTAATGTCAATACCTCATGGATCCGGGAACCTCTGAAGCAGCACCCGGGCAGAGGCAGGCAAGCAGGGGGGATGCAGGCACCACGGAGCGAGAGTCCCTTAATAGCACAAGAGTCCTTGTGAGAAAGGGAGTGAGGGAGCGAGAGTGCTCCCACTTGCTGCTTGGGCCTGTATTTCAAGGATTCTGGCAGGCAGAGTTTTCTGCTGGGCTTTGATCTCTTCAACAGCAGGGCAGGAATGTCAGGTGTGTTTGATAAGGTGCCCCTGAGTCCATCCCAGGCCTATGTTACCTAAGTGCAGATGTTCTACTTGTTGAGCACACAAAACTAAGCAACAATTAGTGTGATAGATGTGTTTTCCAGCACCCCACATGCGAGTCACTTGAGCGTATTTACAGTCCTCCTCGCCAATCTTCCGTTACTTTCCCACACTTGGTCAGTTATGGCTTTCTGGCATGTGTTCTGGACTGAGGAAGCAGGTTGCTTGTTCTCAGTCACTTCTGGGCCACCCATGCTAACCCTCTTTCCCCCACCCCAAAGATCAAATACGTTGGGATTGACCTAAACCTTTTATGAAAAAGGTTTTATCTGCCAGGTCAGCTTCTGCTTTTAAAGCAAACACTTTGATACTCCAGTAGTAGATGAGATCCATGAATGAATCTGACTGAGCAGTTCATCCTGTGAGAGTATCCATGCATAGATGCCCATGCAGACCCCAAAGGCAGACAGTGAGGTCTCATAGACACACATACCGCCCACACTGCTGCTCCCAGAGCAGGGTTAGGGCCATGAAGGTTAGCAGATATCCTTACTTCATTGTCTGAACTGAGAGAAGACCAAATAATAAAATGAAAAGGAAGTGATAAAAATTACAGCTAAGTATAATTGAAAGCATTTTCAAAACCTTTTTAAAAACAGGGATTTCAAACTGTCAGTTCAGCATCCCTTAAAGATTCTATGACAGACTGGGGACATCTCAAGTGTGTTAAAACCTGCCATGGAAGTGTCACATTCTGTAACAGTGATGAAATTACATGACATAATAATGTCCAAAGACCTTTGTAGGCTCACAGGGATGCAACAGTACAGTGACACATTGTGTGGTGCTGCAGCTTTGGGACACACTGAGTAGGGCAGCACTACATAGAAGTGCCATGGAATGTGCAGGGTGTCACTGGCAGGGTGATGACATACTTCAGTGCAGGGACAGAGCGATGCAACATAGAATCATAGAATTACCAAGGTTGGAAGGGACCTTTCAGATCATTGAGTCCAACCATTAGCCTAACAGTGACAAAAACCATCACTAAACCATACCTCTAAGCACTACGTCCATGTGTCTTTTAAATACCTCCAGGGATGATGATTCCATCACTTCCCTGGGCAGCCTGTTCCAATTATTGACAGCCCTTTTGGTGAAGAAATTTTTCCTAATATCCAATCTAAACCTCCCCTGGTGCAACCTGAGGCCATTTCCTCTTGTCCTCTCGCCTGTGACTTGGGGGAAGAGACCGAACCCCACCTCTCTACACCCTCCTTTCAGGTAGTTGTAGACAGTGAGAAGGTCTCCCCTCAGCCTCCTTTTCTCCAGGCTGAACAACCCCAGCTCCCTCAGCCGCTCCTCACAAGACTTGTGCTCCAGACCCCTCACCAGCTTCGTTGCCCTTCTCTGGACCCGCTCCAGCACCTCAATGTCTTTCGTGTAGTGAGGGGCCCAGAACTGAACACAGTACTCGAGGTGGGGTCTCACCAGTGTCAAGTACAGGGTGATGATCACTTCCCTAGTACTGCTGACCACGCTGTTCCTGATACAGACCAAGATGCTGTTGGCATCTTGGCCACCTGGGCACACTGCTGGCTCATATTCAGCCGACAGTCGACCAACACTCCCAGGTCCTTTTCCACCAGGCGGTTCCAGCCACTCTTCCCCAAGCCTGTAGCGCTGCATGGGGTTGTTGTGACCCAAGTGCAAGACTTGGCCTTGTTGAACCTCATCCCATTGGCCTCAGTCCATCGATCCAGCCTGTCCAGATCCCTCTGCAAAGCCTTTCTACCATCCAGCAGGTCGACACTCCCACCCAGCTTGGTGTCATCTGCAAACTTACTGAGGGTGCACTCCATCCCCTCATCCAGATCATTCATGAAGATGTTAAAGTGAACTGGCCCCAATACCAAGCCCTAGGGGACACCTCTTGCAACCGCCCCCCATCTGGATTTAACTCCATTGACCACCACTCTCTGGACTGTAACTACACAGCAAGCAGCGTCAAGGAGGGGCTGTGCTGAGTCCCTGAGTCCCACTCAGCCCTGCAGAATTACAGCTCTGCGTAGCACCCTATAGGGAAATGAGCTTGGGCTGGTAATATAACATGTGATGGCACTGGGAACAGTGATGTCATTGTGGGCCTGGTGTTACATCAGTGACACTGTAGCACCCACTCAGAGCAGGAGCTAAAGGTGGCAGAGCCAGAGCGGGGCCACAGAGCAACACTCCCTCGTGCGAGCCACTGTCTTCCCGCAGCAGGAGGCACTGCAGTGATGCCATTCGAAGGGTTACGTCACAACGCCGGGTGTGATGCCTCCACGGCGCTATCACACGAGAGCACGGCACCGGCCTGCTACGATACCCGCTCGAGACAGACCCGTACCTGCCGGTGCCTGTCGCCCACCTTGGCTGACATAGCAGCTGCTGCAGCTGCTCCCCGCCACCGACCGCTCCTCACAACATCCCCACGCCCTCCTGGTCAACAACCAGCCGGAAAATGATAGCGGCAACCCTGGCAACGCGCCGGAAGCGGCGTGTGGCCAATCCGACCGCAGAGCGCCGTCAGCGCTGGCTATTCCTTCCCCCCCATCTCCCCCCAAAGTATCTTCGCTGCCTCTGAGGGAGGGAATGGTACGTCCCGGCAACAGTGGAGAGTAGAGCCACAGGGAGTTGAGCATCCGGGCTCCGGAATTTTAGCCAGAGAGCCCCGCCCTCTTCATGAATATGCAAACATAGGGCGGGGCGGTGGCAACCGGGCCCGGAAACGGCACAGCTGAGTCACTTCGGCGGCGATGATGGGGTAGAACCTGTGGTGGGTGTTGTCGTCTTTCGGCGTTTGAGGAGTCTCTCCGCGTTCGTTCTTTCTTCTCACCTTGCCTCCACAATCATGATGGAGGAGATAGACCGGTTCCAGGTGCCCGCTGGTCGTGTCGAGATGCAGCCGCTGGTGAGGGACGGTTGGGGCTGCGCTGTCTCTGGGAGCCGTCGCCTCGCCAGGGGGCTGGGAGGGGGTGTTGGCGCTCCGGGGGCGGCAGCGCTGAGGTCGGGCACGCGCGCCTCGATCGTTATTTAACTACCGTGCTCAGTGGCAGTTGCTGTGTGTCATATTGGTGCACTCGTGGTCACGGCTGTCCGCCCGGATTTTCTGTTCTTTTCTTCTCCTCTGGCGTCTCCCTGGGTGCTGTCGGTAGCAACGGCAGAAGCCACCCGCGGGGAGGGCGGGGGCAGGCAGGCAGGCAGGCGGGCGGGTGGGTGGGTGGTAGGTAGTGGCTCTGCTACTGTCTCGGTTGAAACATCGCTTCGCCAAACGCAGCGGCGTGCTCTGGGGGGATGGGAAGCGGCGGTAAGACTGAGGAGCTCGTTCGGGGAAGGTCGGGCAGCCAGAGCACCTGAGCTGGAGGTGCAGAGGACTGGTGGGGGTTTAGTTGGCACCTAGAGCATACGTGAGATCTAGGGGAAGAATTAGACAGTGTTTGTGTGCAGTCCGGTCTGAGAGGTGCTCCCAAGGGACGGGATACCTGTACGGGATTGGTATCAAATATGTGTGTCTGGAGTGAGTTGTGGTATGAAGCTGTAGTATGTTCTCTGTGGCTGATCTTATAACCATTGCTCTTGGTGCAAAACTGCTATTAGATACTTGCGTGAAAAATCTAGGTGTTTTGCAAAGAAACATCTCTGTCAAATTACAGTTTTGCTCACATAAAATTCATTATGTAAAAAAACAATCTGTGAGGGATTGTGTTTTGTGTTTGGTTGTTTTTTATTTCCCATGCCAGGGTGTGTATTTTTCACTTCAGGGTGTTCTTTCACTTTATGGACGCAATTATACTCAGTTAATGAGCTCTGAAGAAGTTGGTATAATGGCTGCATTGCTACATGGGACTATGGGGAATTTTGCTAGAGAAGGAAGTATACAGGCTTGTGGGACTTTGCAGCTGCATAAATGGGCAGTTAGAGTGGTCCTGGGCTTTTGGTAGCTTCTGAAATGACACTTATGAAGGAAGGCTAGTTGGCTGGCAGCCATGTCAGCTTGCAGGAATTCTTGCAGTTCAGAAGCCAGCTGGGGTTTATCATAGTAGTTTGCTTGGGTAACACAATTCTGCCCAATACTGCTGCTTTGTTCTATTACAGTTACCATTTGTCCCTTCCCTCCCCCCTCCATCCCGCACTTTCAAGTATAGAATAACCTTAACATCTTGGGACTTTTTTTTTTTTTACCTTTTTTTTTTTTTTTTTCCCCTCCTCTTCCCAGTGTAAAAGCTTTCAGTTCCACGTGGTGGTCTGGTGGTCTTAGGGACAGATGGGTCATCCGATGTTGAAGGCCAAAGGAGTCTCGCAGTGCTTTTCCTATCCAAAGGGCTGAGGTAGAAGCTTGTTTTCCAGGTGTAACCTGAGAGCTGTTGTGAACTGCCACTAAAAGCTATCAAAGATTGTTTTGAAACATGATCCCCTGATGACAGCAAATGGAGGAGAGAAGGTCCCTTGCCTGGTTTGCATGCACTATAAGAAATGGTTTTTTTCATCTTGTTTAGGTTGGAGGATGTCCTAGGAGAGCGCTGTTCCCTCTGAGTCTGGCCAGTACCTGGCAGTGTGAGAAGGGTCCTGAAGTGAGGTTTGTGAAGCTAGGCTTTTCTCAAAATCCTTAAAAACTTTGTTTTTGACGAGCATGCACGCTTTTGAATGTCCTGTTCATCCGTGTAGTTAAAGTATCATCTTAGCTTTTGATGTCTTCATGCTGAATTCTAGGATAACTGCCGGAGATCTGCTTAGAAACAATCAGACAGACAGGCCCGCTGATCTGCTAGTGTTCAAAATTAAGAGGTGGGTATGGCTATTAAATGCTTTCCAAGCATTCTTGGAAAGTAGTCTGAAGCCATTCTGAGCCCCTCAGCCTTCAAACCTGTTACTGATACTGGCGCTATTGATCAGCTGTCTGAAATCCTTCTGAGCCCTTGTCTCTAGCATACACTGGTGTATGTTGGCAAACTGACAGATTATAGTATTGGATTGCATGTTGCTCCTGTACACTGATGCAGGCAGTTTCTGTTCTTAGTATAAAAACAGAAGTAGAGTAAAAGTGCTCTTGTCCATGTGACACCAGTATGACTTTTCCAAAGAAAAAACACCTGTCAAAGTGCAGCAGCTTCAGAGGAGCTTTGCCACAAACTCCTGAGACTTTGGCTTGCTTTCTGAAAGTGGTAGGTGTAACACAGTATTTTAGTTTACCAATTCTCTGCCCATGTGAAAAGTGAGAGCTCTTTCTGGAGAAATTGGGTTGATGGTTCTTGTATCTTGTTCTGAAGCATTGTGGCCAGGCTGTTTCCTTGCAGATGTTTGCCAGACTGTGGGACTTCAGGCTGGTAGCTCTAGTAGCGATGATTATAGCTGACCTAAGGATTTTGCTTAGCCGCATCCTGTAGTGAGGTTGTGTCGTGGTTTGGCCTCAGACCTCAACAAAGGACCACGTGCAGCCGCTCGCGCAGACCAGAGCCCCCACGGCCACATGGCCGGGAGGGGAAAATCGAAATAAAAAGGCAAAACTCGCGGGTTGAGACAAAGGCAATTTTAACAGAACAGGAAAGGAGCAAGAAATAACAACAACAACACTAACAGAGGGATATACAACCGCGATTATACCACCGCTCGCGGACCGCACCCTGGACGCCCCCAACCGCTCTCCTCCCCCGGGGGTCACCTCCTCCTCCTCGGCCTGTGACTTCCTGTCCCCTCCCTTCACGGCTAGCTCCGGCTACCCATTGGGCATGGCTCACATGGGATGGAATACCTGTGTCCCTGCTAGGTCCTGGGGAGAATTAACCCCATCCCTGCCAGACCCAGGACATCATCCACCCCTTATTCCATACCATTTCCTGCCATGCCCAGATCCTACAGTTTCCAGTTGTATACTGTCAGTTTCTCCTGACATATATATATACAGACATACAGGTATAATGTCCTTAGTCTATGGGCCATCACTCTAAAATGTCTGTTGAGTTCATTTAACCCATGACTTCAAGCTCCATCTGTTAGAACAGTCTCTCAGGGCATGCAAGATGGTGTACGTTGGGGCTGGACTGTTGCATGTTGTATCTTTTCTTTGGGCCTTGTGGCTGATGTATCTGGTGCAGCTCATGTCCATGGGTTGAAGATGTTGGTCTCATTGAAATTGCTGGGCGCCAGCTGCTGAGGTCAGTTCTGGTCTCTTCACGGCTGCACTTTACTTGATTTTTCATCAGAGTCCATCAGTCATTAGTT
>QJSC01021670.1:0-13416 GCA_003697955.1 Calidris pygmaea | reverse complement strand
GTATCCAAGCCCAACTGTGGATGCAATCAATGACAGCCGCAATTATAAGAGAAGGTGAAGGCGGCACCTTACCCACCGAAATTCGAAAAATAATATGGGATAACGCAATTGAATTTGAAAAGAAATTTCAGTCCTGGTGGCATCTGGTTAATTTCATCTACAATCCCACTGAGAACAAAGCCACTGCTTTTGTTTTAACAATACTCAATGCTTCGATATACACTATATACCCAATCATTGCACTGGGGTTGAATCACCAAAGAACTATACTCTATCCCATAGAGCACAGAGTGTGGGCACAACAAAATAAGAACAAATGGCAAACTGTTGTTAGCGCACGCATTACACAAAAGCAACAAGGATTCATTTGTGAGAGTAATAGCCTAAAATCACAAGACATTTGTCTTGACACTGACCAAAATGTTTGTCATTTTGAGATACATCCTGATGAAACTCCAAAAACTATACTTGCATATATTGGAAAAGGGTGTGTCTGCATGAGATCTCCCTGTAGTTTTGTATTCATAGATAACATAACGGTAGATATGAATAATCAATCAAATCTTCATGCTTGTAACTTTATTACCATTGTTGGATGCGATTTCAATTATTCAGCTCCTGTAACGTCTTATCAATTACTGCAGTCTAACTATACGCT
This sequence comes from Calidris pygmaea, assembly GCA_003697955.1. NCBI lineage: Eukaryota > Metazoa > Chordata > Aves > Charadriiformes > Scolopacidae > Calidris > Calidris pygmaea. The sequence continues at coordinate 12,758 of QJSC01021670.1, read as the reverse complement.
GATTCATGATTTATTATTTACCCCTATTGGAATGAACATCTCATTGGTGAAGAAGCTGCTACAACATAGTGACTTGAAATGACTGTTGAAAGAACCCCCCAAGAAATGGACAAAAGACTCTAATTATTGTCCATCATGATGTTGAAGAGATACACCGAGTGTTGGAAAGAGTCAAGAAACATGGAGAACATGAATGGTGGGACACTCTTTTTGGATGGTCGCCAACAACTACAGGAATCTTTAACAAGATGTTACACCCTGTTGTTCTGTTAATACTCACTGTATTGTGCTTTGCTTTGACAATCACTTTTTATGTTAAACTTTGGATCATGTTTAAAAACTTAACTCGCTTGACAACTCCACAAGATATATTAATACTTAACAACCCTCACCACAAAAGCATCTGTGATATTCCCAATCAATTTTGAATATCGTGGAGCTTGAGTGACTATAGTCACGGGGTGGATAATGTGGAATAATTCCTAAAAGATAATTTTTATTAAAAATATATAGCAATGTTCACACATTAAGGAAAAGTATAAAATCAAAATGTTTCCAGGATAGAACACATCGGCAGCTGGTATGCGAAGAATCCACTACATCACTGACTCCCTGAACAATATTGCTTGCAAAAGCAACACGGAGGATGGAGTGGAGTGAAGATTCCACGGCCAAACTCTGTGATTACACAGCAGATCTGGGAACAAGATGGTCCTATGGAACTGATAAGTGGCATGCTTGCTACCCTGAGCCAACAGCCTGTCAAATTTTGATGAAATGCTGTCCTTTGTGTGAACTTCGCTCATTATAATGTCATTATAATACCAAAACACACCTCCAGCCTGAAGGCTACCCACCTCCAAGGTGCGACCACTCCTCCTTGAGTCTGCACCCTGAATTTTTCGTAAACTATACCTTTAAATGCGAGGCGAGAAAATTTTACACCAATCATAATAAAAGTATTTATGACTAGAGTCACTCAAACTCCACCTTGAAGGTAAAAAATAGTATAAAAATAGCCCAAGAAAGGGGGGATGCTAGGGAAGACACCATCATAAACACGTCAGGGAGGATCCCATCACGGACTCCTGGGACCAATCGACGGGCTGAGCCTTTCTTCCCCCCCATAGGGATGCCTGTGGGTAAGACTTAGACTAGACCGAGTGTTTCCTCGGGAAACTTAGAAATCTCTCTAGAGGGTTACCTGTTACATTTATAGCCAGGCTGTATTGTTTGTAACTTTATCGCGCGCTTTGTACTATTAACGATATTTTTACTCACACGTGCTTTGCAGACGGTGTTTATATCACCAGCAAACCATAAGAACCTTCATATCTGTTGCTAAAATAAACTGCACTGCTTAAGTAGCTAGCCGTTTCAGTTTCGCATTGAACGTGACCAACCATTAGAGAGTGGTCGTGCTAGTTCATGAGCACGACTAGACTGAGGGTGCAGTCCACTGTTAGTGTATCTGGAATCATGAGAGTTTAATATATTGAATGTGACCAGACTGATAGTGGTGAATTGGGCATCACTCAGAATTTAAACCCAGCCGCACCTAGCCTCCCACCTCAGTGAGGAGTGTTAGAACGCAAGGGGGTTTCTTTTCTGCCAAAACTATTTTGCCCTTTTGGCACAACAGTATTTAAGTCACTAAGCTTGTGTGACCTTGCCAACTAATATACAGTAATATGTTTCTCATTTATGAAAAGATGTTCAATAAGCTAAGAGAGAATGACTCGCTGGATTGCACATACTTACCATTAATGTTCTTAATGCATCTCAGAGGTTAGGGGAAGAATTCACGTTCTCTCTAAATAGGATCAGAGAAGGAGACAGAAGTAGGATAGCCCTGATATATTGTTGATTCCACTGCTGATGGCAGTTTGTTGTTGATGGACAAAGCACAGCATTCGTTATTGTTGATCACAGTGTCACTGTCTCACCTGAAAACACTGTAAGATTCAATGAGTGTATATTGCATACTTAAGTGCTTCACAACTGAGAAAAAAGAAAAAGTAGTGATAGTCATCATTTTCTACAGCTTTTTCATATTGAATCATATGAGATTCATTCCTGTGTTCCATGTAAAATACATATATGAAACAACTGAAAGAACTTCTGAGATGTTTAAAGGCCTAAATGTTAGCAAGGGGCAGAAGACACTTTGGTAGCAACATGTCCACCCAGGCACATTTACTTAGACATAAGTGATGTTTAATAACACAGGCATAATGAGGTTCTTCAAGAAAAACAATTGTAGTATATAATCATACTCTACACAGTGTGGGCAATTTGTCACAGAGTTCTGTTCTCAAGATGAAAAAATCCTTTTCTGCACATATTTTGTTAAACTCCCCAAGTTATTGAACTAAAAATAATAAAAAAAACACCTAGCCTCTGTACTTCTTAGAGAGCAGCGATTAAACAAACAAGTGCAAAGCTTTTAATCTTCAAAACTACAGTTGGACTTCAAAAGAATTATAGTAACATATTTTACACTCCATCTTTGGTAAGAAACCATGTAGTTGGTAAGAGATTTGTGTGTAGTTTTGTTGTAGAACAGTGCATGAGGAATGCTGGGCTGCCCTGCCTATAATGGAAGTTTTGCATCAGACATATCAAGCTTCTGAATTTCTTTTTTCCATGGAGTCTCAGAAAAAAAACTGTGCAGAGATAGTGCACAAAGTGAATTCCTTGGTATTCTTCTGCAGTCAATTTGTTTCATTCCCCAAAAGACAGACCTCAATAGAAGAGTATCCATTCATGTGCAAAGCTGAGACTCTGGGGCAAAACAAAAGCAAAGATTAGCCCTGCATCCTCCCCCAAACCTATTCAGAGAAAAATCCCAATTCTGTTTATCACCTCTGAAAGTCAGACATTTTATCTGGGGACAGAGAAAGAGAATGGCCCAGGAACAGCTATTCGAAAATGAGAAATAAAAATGCTCTGTGCATAGACTTAAAATAGAAATGATGGGCTATACCCACAGGTGATGCATAAAATTAACAATACTTTAAAAGAGGTATGAGTCTAGGCTAGGGAAATAAGCAGTCTTGCAGGGGTGGAAGTAGCTGTAAATTACATTTATACATTTATAATTACTAAAATGTACTTGGGCCTAATCTAAAATTTGTATCAGCTGAACTAAAGGTGTGATGTTGCACAAATTTAGTTAAACTATTTGAGTTATGCAGATCCTTGAATTATAAAGTAATTAATGTTTAATTACACCTAGATCCTTTGTAGTCCCATTTGATCTCTTGGCAAATACCAACCATATCTGGTAAAACACAAACCTAAACTTTCAACTTCTACACAGAATCACAGAATCTTCTAGGTTGGAAGGGACCTTAAAGATCATCTTGTCTGTAACTGGCTTAGGAAATGGGAAAACCTTCCTCTTTAAGTCCTTGTTTTAAAGACAGCAGGAAAAATTCACCCTAGATATACATTTGCAGGTGGGATATCTCTCTCTATGTTTGTACTCTTTATGTGTGTACCTGATTGCCCTTGTAAATACACTGTTAAATCATGATAGCTGCAGGTACTTACCATTAGCCGAACTTTACACAGACTGGCAGTACTGGAAGAGTTGTGTTATGTTTATAACTAAATCTATGCAGAAAACTGTTCATGTAATACTTTATATAAGAGCTTACTCTATTTATTGCCAGATAACCTATTCTGTGGATGAAATTGTGTAGATTTATAGGTGGCAGGAATTGTGGATACAATGAACTAAAAATAAATGTCTGGCATTTTCTTCAGTATGTAGATTTCTTTAGCTGTTACTCCATTCGCTTTGAGTACTTTTGTTTTGTCTGACAAATCTCTTGGTATACTATTAATTACAAAGTTTAAAAAAACAAAAAACAACAACAAAAAAAAAAACAAACCAGAAGTTAGGGGAAATTAGTCTTTCGGGAGCTCAAAAGGTTGCTGCGAGAATCAGCTTGAATCCTTATCAGAGTTTTCAGAGATTACCAACCACATGGAGGATGAGGCCTCTTTTGATCTTGGCTCATCACTTAAGTACAAACATAGGAACAAGTTGTTTTTCCCTCCTCCTTTACCCTCAAACATCTGTGAACAGCCACACACCACCATCTTCATATCTTTGGTTATTTCATAGAATGCAAAACTGATAGCATATACTGTACAAGCCTGCTGAACCATAACATTAAGCTTCCTGAAAGTTTTTGATAAAAATTGAATCTTATCCTTTTTCAGTATAACTTGCCTATTGATGCAAATAATCACTTAATGGCTATAGCAGGAACAAAAGTACACTAAACCCAGTTCATATTTCAGTTCACAAATTGTGCCTACAATACAGGCCTGTAACTAAGAAATGTAATCTTTTGACTCCTTAGAAACAAAGAGTTGCTTGTGATTTTAATGCACAGATGATTTTTTCAGCAAAATGTAAAAAAGACATTTTTGATGCTGGAAAACTTATGTTGTGATCTCTGATCTTTTATTGGAAGTCCTTTATGTTTGTTTTATCTTTAGAATGTAACAGTATCATTTTACCAAATAATAACCAAAGATAAGTGCAAGACTGAACATATTTCAAGAATATTCAGTGGAACATCAGAAGATTCATAGGATTAGGTCCTATCAAAGGGTTATACAAATTTCAACAATCATGGTATTTGCTCTTGCTCCCAAGCTTTGTATAAGTGGCAGAGGGCTCCGAGAGGTTCATTTGACAAATAGCTGTGGTCATTACCAGGGGAACAGAAACTGTTCTTTTTGGGGACTTCTTTTTATTCCTTTTCTTGCATGGGAGGTCGTTGCTCTCACAGCAGAGTGCAAAATGCAATATATAGATACTCTTTGAGCTGCCTCAGTGTGAAATCCAACAGTGTAGTGGACTCTAGTGATGACTGTGAATGCCAGTGGACTCCAGTGGAAACTAGTGGGAAGTGCTTTTAAGTTGTCACTTAAAATTTGTATTGAAGAAGCTGAAGACACACACAAAAAAATACACTAGAGCATGCCCCGAAGTGCCACATCTATACGTTTCTTAAATACCTCCAGGGATGGTGACTCCACCACCTCCCTGGGCAGGCTGTTCCAGTGCCTGACCACCCTCTCAGGAAAGTCATTCTTCCTAATATCTAATCTAAACCTCCCCTGCTGCAACTTCAGACCATTTTCTCTGCTCCTGTCATTATTCCCTTGGGAGAAGAGGCCAACCCCCACCTCTCTACAACCTCCTTTCAGGGAGTTGTAGAGGGCAAGGAGGTCTCCCCTCAGCCTCCTCTTCTCCAAACTAAACATGCCCGGTTCCCTCAGCCTCTCCTCATATGACTTGTTCTCTAGACCCCTCACCAGCTTGGTGGCTCTCCTCTGGACACACTCCAGCCCCTCAATGTCCTTCCTGTAGTGAGGGGCCCAGAACCGAACACAGCCCTCAAGGTGAGGCCTCATCAGTGCCCAGTACAGAGGCATGATGACTTCCCTACTCCTGCTGGCCACGCTATTCCTGATCCAGGCCAGGATGCCATTGGCCTTCTTGGCCACCTGGGCACACTGCTGGCTCATGTTCAGCCAGCTGTCCACCAACACCCCCAGGTCCTTTTCTGCCAGGTCCTTTCCTTTCCAGCCACTCTGCCCCCAGCCTGTAGCGCTGCCTGGGGTTGTTGTGACCCGAGTGCAGGACCCGGCACTTGGCCTTATTGAACCTCATCCCATTGGCCTTGGCCCATTGATCCAGCCTGTCCAGGTCCCTCTGTAGAGCTTTCCGACCCTCAAGCAGATCAACACTCCCACCTAGTTTGGTGTCATCTGCAAACTTACTGAGGGTGCATTCAATCCCCTTATCCAGATCATCAATAAAGATATTAAACAAGACTGGCCCCAAAAATGAGCCCTGAGGGACACCACTGGTGTCCGGCCGCCAACAAGATTTCACCCCATTAATCTCAACTCTCTGGGCATGGCCATCCAGCCAGTTTTTTACCCAGTGAAGAGTACACTTGTCTATGCCATGATTCGCCAGTTTCTCCAGGAGAACGCTGTGGGGGACGGTGTCAAAGGCCTTACCAAAGTCCAGGTAGACAACGTCCACAGCCTTCCCCTCATCAAGAAGGCAGGTCACATGGTCATAGAAAGAGATCAAGTTGGTTAAGCAGGACCTCCCTTTCATAAACCCATGCTGGCTGGCCCTGATCCCTTGGCTGCCCTGCACTTGCCGTGAGAGCTCACTCAAGACAATCCTCTCCATGATCTTTCCCAGTACCGAGGTCAGGCTGACAAGCCTGTAGTTCCCCAGATCCTCCCTCCCTGGCTCCCTTTTTGTTGATGTATTCCTAAAAACTTTTTTTGTTGTCCCTTATATTAATGGCCAGGTTGAGCTCCAGCTGGGCTTTTGCCTTCCTAACTTTTTCTCTGTATAACCTAACAAGATCTCTGTACTCCTCCTGAGTTGCCTGTCCCCTCATCCAAAGGTGGTAAACCCTCCTTTTTTCCTTAAGTCCCACCAAGAGCTCTTTGTTCATCCAGGCCGGCCATTTTCCCCGGCCTTTAATTTTGCGCCTCATGGGGACAGCCTGCTCCTGGGCCTTTAAGATTTCCTTCTTGAAAAGCATCCAGCCTTCCTGGACCCCTTTGCCCCTCAGGACTATCTCCCAGGGGACTCTCCCAACCAGGGTTCTGAACAGGCTAAAGTCTGCCCTCTGGAATTCCAAGGTGGAGGTTTTGCTAACCCCCTTCCTTACCTCACTAAGAATTGAAAACTTGACCATTTCATGATCTCTAAGCCCAAGACAGCCTCTGACCTCCACATCTCCCACTAGCCCCTCTTTGTTTGTGAACAGTAGGTCTAGTGAGGTGCCTCCCCTGGTTGGCTCACCTACCAGTTGTGTCAGGAAGTTATCTTCTATACACTCGAGGAACCTCCTAGCCTGCCTGCTCTCTGCTGTGTTATATTTCCAGCAGATGTCCGGTAGGTTGAAGTCCCCAACCAGAACAAGGGCTGGTGATTGCGAGACTTCAGCCAGCCCCTTATAGAATACTTCATCAACCTGCTCATCCTGGTTGGGTGATCTATTCCCAGCACCAAATCTCCCTTGTTAGTCTTCCCCTTCATCCTTACCCATAAACACTCAACTTTATCATCACTGGAATCTAGCTCTATACAGTCAAAACACTCCCTAATGTACAGAGCCACACCCCTGCCTCTCCTTCCTTGCCTATTCCTTCTGAGGAGCTTATAGCCATTCATCGCAGCGTTCCAGTCATGACCATCATCCCACCACGTTTCTGTGATGGAGACTACATCATAGCTGTCCTGCTGCACAATGGCTTCCAGCTCGTCCTGTTTGTTCCTCACGCTATGTGCATTAGCGTAGATGCACTTGAGCTGGGCTCCCAATTTCACCCCCATCCTTGGCCCTTTACCTCCAGGCTCATTACCAGAGGGCCTGGTTTTATCCCCTTCCCCTTCACTTCTAGTTTAAAGCTCTGTCCATGAGCTTTGTTAACTCTTGGCCTAGTACCCTTTTCCCCTTTCGGGATAGGGTTTTCCCATTGTTCACAAGCAGACTCGGTGTCCTGTAAATCAAGCTATGGTCAGAAAACCCAAAGCCCTGCTGGTAGCACCAGTTACAGAGTCAGGCATTGATCTGCCTGATCTTCTTGTTTATCCAATCCTCAGTCTCCAAAACTGGAGGGGCAGAAGAGAACATGATTTGTGCTCCCAATCCCTTGACAAGCTGTCCCAAAGCCCTGAAATCTCTCTTCATTGCCCTCAGACTTCTTCTCTGCAGCTCATCATTGTCTGCCTGTAAGATCAATAGGGGGTGGAACCACCTATAACTATTGCCCTCCTCTTGATCCTCACAGAAGCAGTCTTAATGTGTGGAGCTGGCTACTTTGACAACTCCCTGGATGGGGCTTTATCAGTATCCTCAATTCCCTCATCATCTATCTCCAGAGGCCCGTATCTGTTCTGTACAGGCACCTGGGTAGGTGAGGGAGGCCTGGAGAGGACTCTCCTGCTGCCCCGAGCAGCTTCCATTCCCCCCCATCCTCTCCTAGTTCCCTTCCTTCTGACTGGTGACAAGAGAGATAAGAGGAAAGAAATGTATTTACTAACCACATTCAAATAATACCTTTACTGCATTTACAATAAGTCTTTGCATTTTGGGGGATACCCAGAAGTTACAAGGGGAGAGGTGAGCATTATAATTTTTTTTTCAAATTCTTCTTTGAACCATTGGCTTAACAGCTTTTATTAAAGAGTTCCATTTATAAACTGTTGCAAGACACTGTGGTAAAAAGAATGCCAGAAAAAACATTTAAATTAGACAAAGTTGTAATTTGTGTCCAAAGCACTATGCACTGTATGCTATAGAGTCTTTAAGAAATCTTTTCCAGCTAAACAGTCCAGGAATATGGAAAGTCCAATTCTTTCCATTCAAAATAAATCTGTGCTCATTTCACAATCCAATTTTACAATCTCTAACATTAATGTGTGTGTTCATGCTTTTACATAAAGCATACCAAGAAATGGGAAATCACCACATTTCAGCAGATGCTAAATAAGCAGCCTGTGATGCTCATCAATATGAGTACCATAATTCTCCTTCAATTCAGAAACTAAACAAGTCATTTTTAGGTTCTTAGACGGAGGTGCCCAATTCTGCCCTGGGAGTGTCATTCCTAGAGCTGAGCATCAGACTGCAGAATGCTGCAGTGTTCTGCATGGTAATAGCCAAGTCTTTTTGTGAGTTAATTCCAGATTTTTAATTCTAAAATCAAAATGACTGAATTCTTATGTATTTTCTAAGATTTTCTACATAGCTTATATATATTTCTGTGTACACTAATCTTTGAGGAATACCATTTGCCATTTTTTTCCATAGAGATTTTCCATATACATTTTCCACAAATTGTACAATTTGTCTCAACCCTTACAGATTGCTCAGATCTTATGAACAACTTCATCTGGAAATAGGAAAATAACAAAATAAGCATACATAGAAAAACTATAATAAATATAGCTGAAAAATGCTTCCTTCAAAGAAACTATTATGCCTACTGAGTTAATCTTATTTCTGGTATCTATCTCTTGACTTAGAAAGTTGGAACTAGACAAAGTGGGGAAAAAATACTCTATTTTTTAAATAAAACAACTCCCTCAGATGTTTTCTCCTTAGTACTATTCCTGTTCTTGTGTGGAACTGTATTGGTTTTTTTATACTTTCTACTTTAATCTTAATGGGGATAGGATCAGATCCATGGATTTGCCTGGAAAATTTGAGGCCAATATCCATTCTGCTATAGGGATTCCCCAAACAGCTTGAGTGGTGTAAGATTCTTCATTTCAGGTTTACTAGAAAGATATTTAATCTTACCCCTCCCACGTTTTGAGCAAGCTCAGAGTGTTACTCTCACCACATCCATATTCTCTGATCTTCTCTCTGCCCTGCCTCGTCTGTGTTCCACCAGGGAGGAAACTGGCCAGGACATGCTGGGGGATGCCAAGCTTACATGACCTGAGTTTTCCAGTTTTATTTCCAAATCATAGAATCATAGAATCATAAAATCATCTAGGTTGGAAGGGACCTTAAAGATCATCTAGTCCAACCATCAACCTAACTGACAAAAAAATAAATAAGAAATAAGCAATAAAAAAAACCAAACCAAAACAACCAAAAAAAACCAACCACTAAATCATATTCTTGAGGACCAATGTCAACCCGTCTTTTGAACACCTCCAGGGATGGTGCCTCAACCACCTCCCTGGGAAGCCTATTCCAATACTGGATAACCCTTTCCATGAAGAAATGTTTCCTAATATCCAATCTAAACCTCCCCTGGCACAACTTGAGGCCATTTCCCCTTGTCCTATCTCCTGTGACTTGGGAGACGAGACCGACCCCCGCTTCTCTACACCCCCCCTTCAGGTAGTTATAGAGCGCAATAAGGTCTCCCCTCAGCCTCCTCTTCTTCAGAATAAACAACCCCAGCTCCCTCAGCCTCTCCTCATAAGACCCCTCCAGACCCCTCACCAGCTTCGTTGCCCTTCTCTGGACCCGCTCCAGCACCTCAATGTCTTTTTTGTGGTAAGGGGCCCAAAACTGGACACAGCACTCGAGGTGAGGCCTCACCAGTGCCGAGTACAGGGGGACCATCACCTCTCGGGTCCTACTCACCACCCTGTTCCTGATACAGGCCAGGATACCATTGGCCTTCTTGGCCACCTGGGCACACTGCTGGCTCATGTTCAGCCGACACCCCCAGGTCCTTTTCTGCCAGGCAGCTCTCCAGCCATTCTTCCCCAAGCCTGTAGCGCTGCATGGGGTTGTTGTGACCCAAGTGCAGGACCTGGCACTTGGCCTTGTTGAACCTCATCCCATTGGCCTCAGCCCATCCATCCAGCCTGTCGAGATCTCTCTGCAAAGCCTCTCTACCCTCCAGCAGGTGGACACTGCCACCCAGCTTGGTGTCATCTGCGAACTGACTGAGGGTGCACTCGATCCCCTTGTCCAGATCATTGATAAAGATGTCAAAGAGAACAGGTTCCAGTACCGAGCCCTGTGGGACACCACTCGTGACCAGCCGCCAACTGGATTTGATTCCATTCAGCCCCACTCTCTGGGCCCAGCCCTCCAGCCAGTGGAGAGTATTCCCATCTAAGCCATGAGCAGCCAGTTTCTCCAGGAGGATACTGTGGGAGACTGTATCAAAGGCCTTGCTAAAGTCCAGGTAAACAACATCCACAGCCTTTCCTTCATCCAGCAAGTGGGTCACTTTGTCATAGAAGGAGATCAGGTTTGTCAAGCAGGACCTGCCTTTCATGAACCTGTGCTGGCTGGGCCTGATCACCTGGGCGTCCTTCATGCCCTGCCTAATGACACTCAGGATGATCTGTTCCATGACCTTCCCAGGCACCGAGGTCAGACTGACAGGCCTGTAGTTCCCTGGATCATCCTTCCAACCCTTCGTGTGGATGGGCGTCACATTTGCTAGACGCCAGTCAGCTGGGACCTCCCCAGTTTGCCAGGACTGCTGGTAAATGATGGAGAGTGGCTCCGCAAGCACTTCTGCCAGCTCCCTCAGTACCCTCGGTTGGATCCCATCTGGGCCCATAGACTTGTCTGATATTAAAATCTGATACTAAAATAATAAAATCTTGTCTGATACTAAAATCTGATACTAAAATAATCGGGTTGGCCAGGTTCACGGGGTCTTGCAGAAACAAGGAGGCTCAAGTGACTATAAGGCCCATATCAGCATTACATACAAAGCCCATTACAGGGAGCATCCTAGAAAAAGATAGTCTATCATCCTGCCTTGGGTAAGGCTCTTTGTATTTAAATGAAGACATTCTTGGTGATATCCATATTGCTGGACCGAAGTAGCCTCAAGACCATAGTTGAAGCCAAATGCATCACTGTGAATTTTGTTTTAGAGGGCCATCAAGGACAGCTCAACTCAAAAGGGGTGCATTTTTCCAATTGAAAGTACACTTTGATATGCATTCTCTCTCTGAAATGCATTCTCTTGATATGCATTCTCTTGATATGCATTCTCTCTCTGAAATGTAATGTGCCAGGCACAATAGCTTCTACTTCTCTCATTAACCTTTGAGATGATGGCAAGTGGTTGGTACTAGGCTGAACACATGGCCCAGGGTCATTTCTAGAGATGTTTTTATATCTCTTCCTGCAAGGGGACATGAGACAAGGAAATGTCAGTGAAAAAGACTGGATCTCTATAGTACCATTACCTTCAAACATCCCTACAATCTTTCAGTTCAGGGGACTTAAAAATGAAGCCCTTATGCACATCAAGAACTTTTCTCCCTATAAGCACAGAACCTACAGCACACATAAATGCAAGGTTATCATGTATTATTTTTTTCCACTACATGGTCAACCAAAGTATTTCAGCAAGTGTATTTTTGTCATTTATAACATAATTTTATATTTAAAACATTATTCTCTCCCCAAACACTGCTAGAATATTTCAAAATATGATAGGTTATTATCCTCAAGTCTTCACTAACCAGATCAAGATATATCTTGGGAAAAAAAAAAACAACCCATACTTTCAAGCATGTCTATCCAAATATATAGGTAACAAGAATCTCATCTTAGGGCAATGCACTGCTCACCAAAGACTTGTAGCTATCTGTGGGAAAGTACCACAAGATTGATGAGGAGGACTGTAAATACACTCAAGTGACTCGCATGTGGGGTGCTGGAAATCACATCTATCACACTCATTGTTGTTTAGCTTTGTGCACTCAACAAGTAGAACATCTGCACTTAGATAAAGTAGACCTGGGATGGACTCAGGGGCACCTTATCCAACATGCCTGAGATTCCTGCCCTGCTGTTGAAGAAGATCAAAGCACAGCAGAAAGCTATGCCTGCCAGAATCCTTGAAATACAGGCCAGAACAGCAAGTGGGAGCTCTCTCACTCCCTCACTCCCTTGCTAACAAGGACTCTTGTGCTAATAAGAACTCTCTCTTGCTCCACGGTGCCTGCATCCCCTGCTTGCATGCCTCTGCCCGGGTGCTGCTTCAGACATTCCCCGATCCATGAGGTATCGAGATTAGACTTGTTCTCTGCCTTTCATCCATGGCTTTGTAGTTGTTCCTGCATCAGCTCACACACTATCTTTTCTATATTTCAGTTAATAGAAAGATTCCTGGAATCAATCTAAAATACCTCTGAATATATCTAGCAATGTTAAATTGAAGTTTAATATAAATATTTATTTAAACAAAAAAGT
>QJSC01021664.1:0-13445 GCA_003697955.1 Calidris pygmaea | reverse complement strand
ACCTCCAAGGAGCCTGTAGCTCCAGGAGGGCCACTGCCCAGGAGGATGGTGAGGATGATCGCTAGATGGCAGGAGACTCTGATCAGGGAAGCATTGCTGTGAAAATGCAGCTCTGCAGGGAGAGGCTACACACATGTGTAACAATAGCCTAGACAAGGCTGAAATCCATCTTTAGAGAGCAGGGAGGCACAGACACCCTGCGGAGAGACACCTGAGCTGGGAGAGACACAGCCCTTAGAGGTTCCCCAGACAGGGGTTGCCTGAGCCCAGGTGGAACAGCAGGCATTGCTCCTAAACGTGCCACATCCAACCCAATGTCACACTGGCCATCACACGATCTCCCTTCCCACTGCCTTTTCTGTGAGCCTGAGAGGGCAGGACTCTCCATGCAGCCATGGACCAAGCCACAGCCCTGGACTGCACTCCCCATTCCCAGCCTGCACTCAAGGGACAAGCAGCCACCCAGACAGCAAGCAGCACTCACCTCTCTTCTCTTGTAGTAGTCCTACAAAGGAAAGGAGAAAGGCAGATTAGATGGGCAGAAGGAGGATGCATTGCCTGAAGGCCCAGGGAAGGTGTTTGCTGGAGCTGGGATTCTCTTGCAAAGTGCATTCATGGACTAGTGCAAGTGTGAGATCACACCTTGGGTGCTGGTGGTTTGCAGCAGAACAATGGAAAGTTGTCAAAACCACACGTTGGCTTCCCTTCACACTTTAAATGCTATTCCTTCATTCTGTTCATACTTTCTTCCTTCCTCCCTTCCTGCCTTCTTTTCCTTTTCTTCCTCCCTTTCTTCCTCTCTTTTTCATACTTGACTTATTCTCTCGTTCCCCCATTAACTTTCTTCGAAGTTAAGCTCTTTAGGCAGACAGCAGCCATAACCGAGAACCTCAGTTTTGTGCTCTGAAAATGGGCATCTGCTTAAGGGACCCCAAGAACACTGCAGTCACAGTCTGAACGGAGAGGACACCTACAAGTGTAAAATGCCAGTTTGAAGGATGTGACCCACTATCTAAGGGTATGGCTTCCCAAATTGTGTTCCTCTTAAAGCTGATGTGTCCTTCCTTGGGAAACTCTCTTTTGATGTCTTTGCCTCTCTTTGTTGAAAGGCTCTTGGGAGTTTGACTGGACAGGAATGGGAATGTGGAAGCTCATGGGACAGACTCTTTAACAGGGACAAGTTACCAAGAAATGCAGCTTGGGGAGCATTAAGATTAGTCACCAGTTTGGGGGACCAACAGTGTAATACTTCCACATTCTCAAAGTACCATAACATCTCTGAGTGACATGTTAGGCAGCCTTAATGAGTTGTCATCTTCCCAAACATTCTCCTTCACCATATCTTCTAGCTATCACATCATCTGTTTTAAAGGTATCACTCCATATTGAAAGAGGGGTGAATTGCAAGGAGAAATGAGCACCTACCTTCAGCTAATAATGAGCGTCCTGCAAGAGAAAAGGCATTTTAAAATATCAATACTTGTCACATTGAATTGAAAAATAAGCAGACTTTGGTACCACCAGGAAGAACTCAGCCAACCTGTGAGGGGCAGCAGAGTCTTCTCAATCCCAGCCTGCACCTTGATAGGCACTGGGCACCCACACAGCTCCCTTCCCCACAACTGCTATTGCACTCTCCCTGGGGCCATTACTTCCCAATGCCTACAGATTCATGCCTGTGTGTGCACTCTCTGCCCTGAGACGCCCTTGTCCCTCATGTTTCTCCTGCTGAAAGGGCCAAAGTCAATGGCAGGATGGTGGGCCAAGACACATGACATATACATAAGCCGGGAACTAATATGGTCCAGCTGGAGTGATTGTGCCGTGTGGGAAACACCATCCTTGGGGGAGAACCCAGGGAGAGCCAAGTAGGTTCACACTGACTCTGGCCATGCAAAAACATCCAGCAGCACAGTTGGGAACAACAGAGGGGCATCTTTCCCATCTAAACCTCAGTGCCATCTAAGTTCAAATATTTCAATTAGGTTTTTTTTCCTTAGCATTTTGCTTAGCATATATTACCTTCTTCCATAGTTCTGGAGTCAACTGAAAGAGAGAACAAAGCAGAACTGATCAGAAATGATGAGTCCATTTTCTGAGGCTGTACTCAACAAAGCCTAATTGTCAGTACATTGAAGATCCTCCAAGTTCAGACAAAATGTTTGCTGTTCACAGCATAGAGCAGGGGCTCTGTGTTGGAGGGAATTTGTGCCCAGCTTGTACAAATCTCTGGGACAAAACCAAAAGCGCAGGTGGTTTTAATGTAGCCAGTCCAACAAAACTGGTGGCTTCCTAAACCTGGGTAAGGATACTTGTGAAAATGGAAACGTTTCAAAGGCAAGAGCAATCAATATACGAGACAGCGTAATGGAGGATGTGTAAGACAGCAGGGGAGTCAGAGCCCATCCTCTGCCTCCTGTCATGGGTTCCCTGAGTATTGCACTTGGCCTCCAGCTCATGTTCCAGAAGGGCACGAGGCTGCTGTCAGTCCTCTGTCATGTCTGCCATGGATGCCTTTGATGCTGGAGGGCATGGGCCTTGCTGACAACAGCTGATCACTGCAATCTTGTTTGATAGGAAGGAACTATGAAATGCAAGAGAATTCCATTAATATCTTACCTTTCTGTTTCAGCTTCCTGATACTACAGAATACCTCCAGTGTCATGATGATATTTAAGGCTGCCAGAACTGTGTGTAAAATGGATGGCAAAGACCAACCTGCATTTTTTAAAAAAAATATTGTATTAAGTATATCATCAAAGTAGAATTAAGTAGATCATTAAGTCTCTAAGGTGGCTCCACCAAAAATTCTTTTTTTCAATGGGATCATTAATTTCTGTCTTTGTCCCAAAGGACCCCACAAATCAGGAGACTGCAGGCATATACAGCATTTTTGATTCAAAAATTGAACATTTCACTTCATGAGTAACTACCTGGGAGAAGGTTTTCTACTTCACCCTTCACTGAGGAGTTTACTCAGCCTGCGGCATCACCATCTCTCACCAGTAGAGTTGCTCCCTTCAAGGAAGGCAGGATTGAGTGGGGCAAAGGGAAGCTACACAAGGCCAAGTCACAGCACTGTGCTCATCCAAAGGCTGAGCCAATCCTCCACCAGAGAATCCAAAGCGTCAACTTTCTGAGGTGCCCTGAGAGCCTCTTCTCACCCTCTCTAGACCCTACGCGACATCCAGCAATGCCATGCTGGTAGACAATTGTCTGCCTGAGGTACTGGAGGGACCTCTGCAACGGGTGGATCAAGCAAGAGCTCACCCTTCCTCTCAGTCCCCAAGCAGGACCTGAACGGCCAGCACAGTGAGACAGCCATGACAAATAAACATTGAGCATGGGTTTGTCTTTGGCTAAGTTGCAATTAATTTCTGAAACTATAAAAGAAGAAAAAGATGAGTGAGGAGAAAAAGGATTCACAGATGTGCCACTTGGTCATTAGGGCCCGACACCACTTTTGTTCTGCCATTGCCTTCCCCTCAGGCTTCATCAGGCAGGAGAGGAAATGGTCAAGAGTCCTGAGGGCATCCCAAGCCTACAGCCCATTCTGAATTCATAGGGAGTCAATAAGACACCAGGATGGGGGCACAAGCATGTGCAAGGGACATCCAAAGAAAATTGGCAGAAACCCCAACCCTGGATTCTGATGGAAAGCCATCCTTCATTCTATCAGACCCTTCCCTTGGGCCTTGGCCGTGTCCACAACACTTCTGAATGGAGAGTTTCACTACAGTGTTGGGGAAAAGCACCCAGGTGATAGAAGGATCCTCATCAGAGGCAGGAGGCCTGGAAAACCGTACCAGTTAGTCCTCAAAGTCTTCAAAGTAGATGTTGTCTCTTACCTTGTTGATCCATGGTGCTCTGCTGCCCTGTTACCCCTTTAACAAAAGCATTGTTTGTTAGACCATTTTCCTTCTTTACTTGCAAGTCAGGAAAAGGAGCTCCCTGAGCACCCAAAAGTTGAGCTGTGTGCCTGGATCAGAGCCAGGATCGCTCCTTTCAGTGTGACCCTCCTGCTGATGTTCATGTCCCCACGGAAAATTGAGGAGTAGGAAAGGTGAGAGCTAGCAAGAGGACCTGCTTGCAAGCCCAACATCTGCCTTCCCATGCCTCCACATCTCACCTAAGGAAGTACGTGAGGAAAGCATCAGGCAGATCCTTGCTGTTTTGAGCCCCAAGGCAAGTAACAAATCCCAAGTCTTCCTTCTTTTCCATATGGTGTGGACAGCATTTATACCGCCTCCCCAATAATTCCTGTCTCCAAAAATGTATTCCTCTCCTTCCTCAGCAGGCATGCTCACAGTGACAACAGGCAACATCACCTGCACTGAGCTCCGAGCAACTGTGGCCTGATTGCTCACATTGGCCCAGGTCATGTGGATCACTCCTTCCCCCAGGTTGGTTGTACAAATGGCCACACACTGATGAGATCACTCTGTTGGACCATTATCTATTTCTTCAAGTGACATAAAGATATTGTTTCTCTTTAGCCTGGAAAATGTCAGGGGACCACTTGAAAGAGGTTTTCTTACCTGATGCAAACAAGAATATACATAGGAAAAGGATGAGGGAACAAAACAATCACATTCTTCTGATCTGGAGCCAGATAGTCATCCTTTCTGATGTGCTGCAGTGGAAGAGACAGAGAAAGGGGGTAGAACAAAATCCTCAGTGAAGCCAAGTACTGCATCTCTCCTCTCTCCTTTAAACCTTGTGTTCTGTGTCATCCCCCAACATCCAATGTCATCCCATGTGACATCAAAGCGAACCTGTGCCCATCTGACCCACTGGAGAAGAGAAGCACAGGAGGCTTCTTGTATCTTCTTCTGTGTAACTTAAGCACACAAAGTGTGCTCTGAGGAATCACGCTTCTCATATTAACAATTCACACCAAAGACTACAGGTTCAGAAACTGGCCAACGTTAAGGTAGTGTTTGGCTAGCTGCTGCTGTAGATATAACTTCAACACAACGTCTGACAGGGTCACCTGCTCCGCTCTCAGCACCTCTCCTGATTTGTATAAGAAGGTCACTGTTAAAGCGGTATTTGGTCTGAAGCTTCTGCAGGATTCTGGAGTCGTCCCACCCCTTCCTTTGTCACTTGTATCTCCTCATGATAGATGTGCTTTGACAGCAGCACAATGGGGCCCTTGCTGTGGAACATTGCAGTCAAAATGAGAAGAAAAAACCACAAGTCCACATAAGGAAAACTCCATGGGTTTGTGATTTGCAGTCAGTGCAAACTGTCAGAGTTAACCAGGCAGGGAAAACATGCTGTTGGAAAAAGAAAATGCAATAACTGGGCTGGAAGAGAAATTCTCCTTTGTGGGCAGGTTCTCTGACACTACCACAATAATTATCCTTTCCACTGCTCCGTCCTAATTAATACGGCCAACAAGTAAAAGGCAAAGAGCTGGGTGTTGGCCACAATCCTTTCAAGCCTTTGCAGCTGCATCCACAAGAGGATCCCGAAGTACCATTCCGGAGCAAGGCAGCAGGTCCTCCTGTCTCCACCCCTCTCCTTTGCCCCACCACAGGTAGTCAAGGACATTGCAGGCGGCCATTTCAGGCAGCTGGACCCAGACATGAACAGTTTCCTCTCTGCCCAATCAGCTTCCTAAACTAGCTGAGAGCATGAATGCATGATTGTTAATAGGTTGCTGGTGCTCCCTGCCTCGTGCTGGAGGTTGCATTGATCCATCCAAGCTGCAGGGAGGGTTGGGACGAAAGCTGGCAGGAAGGGACTGTGTGATGTGCCCACCCCCAGCGCCACAGCATTGTTGCTGCCAGCATTTACTGAGTGGCCAATCAGCACTGAAAATCGCCTTGTGAAGGATGATATCTCGGCTACTGTTTTTCTCCCTTGGATTTTGTAGTGTCCTATCTCTAGACCAGGTGGATAACATGGGCCCACCATTTCTCTAACATACCAGTAGATGGTTTCAGGTCAGCAAGCCTCTTTTGGCTGCTTTCTCAGCCTGGACGCTTCCCCCACAAGCCCAGGGCCACAGGGAACACGTGCCTCACGAGCAACTTAGTGCAGCTACACTGACCATAACTACAGGAAGACTTCACAGCTTCACAGAGGTGTACACACTAATGAATACGGGGGCTGAAATATAAGAAGACAATTTCTACTACCTTATAAAAGTCGATTCCTTGCTCTGCGTCTTGTTGAGACTGCGACGATTCACTTTTCTGTTCCACTACAAAGAGAAAGCAAGTTTGGAGCAGTTGCAGACTTTGCTGAAATCACCAAGTCACAAGCAGGAGGGAAGAGAAGGGAAGGAGGATCAGGGGCAGAACTCACCAGGGCTGCTGTTTCTCCACCTCCGGAAGGCAAGAAAGTCACGGAGGGATGGAAGGAGCAGAAAAGGCTGTCAGTGACGGGGTGAGGGAGCACTGCAGGCAGGAAACGCCTCCTTGGAGCAGAGGTGGAAGCAAGCTCTTTGGTCCAACCATCATAATGGTTAATCTTTGAACCCATCTCTTTTTCAATTGGCCCTGAGTCCAGGTAGGTGCAAAGATGAAAGGGCATTCACAAAAAAGCAAGATAGGCAGTATTTTTTTGCAGTGAAACCTTGTTGGACTGTCTGGAACTGGTTTTGCACAGCCATGCAGGTTTCTGGGAAGAGGAGTGGTATTAGCTCATTGTGCTGAGCTCTTTCTTCTTCCAGGATCATATCATCAGGAAGTAGGAGTAGGAGCAACCTCCATTTTCCATCTCCTCTGTTTCTCAACCATCATTTAGACATGGTTCTTTAAAAAAAAAAAAAAAAAGAAAGAAAAGAAAAAAAAACAAACAAAAAACCCAAACACAAACAAACCCATAATTAAAAACAGAGAGATTCTGCAGGCCCTTAATCATCTTTGTGGTCCTCTGCTGTACCCTCTGCAGCAGTTGCCTCTCCTTCTTGAACTGGGGAGCCTAGAATTGGACACAGTGCTCCAGATGGGGCCTCACCAGGGCAGAGTAGAGGGGCAGAATGACTTCCCTCAACCTGCTGGTCACACTCTTCTTGATGCACCCCAGGATGCCATTGGCCTTCTTGGCCAAAAGGGCATATTGCTGGCTCATGGTCATCTTGTTATCCACCAGGACTTATCCTAGGTCTTTCTCCACAGAGGTGCTCTCCGGCAGGTCAGCCCCAAATCTGTCCTGGTGCAGGAGATTATTTCTCCCCAGGTGCAGCACCTTACACTTGCCTTTATTGAACTTCATCAAGTTCCTCTCTACCCAGCTCTCCAGCCTGTCAAGGTCTCGCTTTCTGGTAGCACAACCCTCCATTATGTCAACGACCCCTCCCAGTTTTGTATCGTCAGCAAAGTACTGAGGGTACACTCCATCCCCTCATCCGGGTCATTGATGAATATATTGAAGAGGACTGGACCCTGTACTGACCCCTGGGGGACTCCACTTCTTACACACCTCCAACTAGATTCTGTGCCACCCTCTGAGCTCTGTCTTTCAGCCAGCTTTCAATCCACCTCACTATTCATTCCTCTAATGCACACTTCCTAAGTTTACCTGTGAGGATGCTGTGGGAGACTGTGTCAAAAGCCTTGCTGAAGTCAAGGTAGATAACATCCACCGCCCTCCCCTCATCTATCCAACCAGTCATACCATTGTAGAAGGCTATCAGGCTAGTCAGACATGACTTCCCCTTGGTGAATCCCTGTTGACTACTTCTGATAGCTTTCTTTTCCTCCAGATGCTTTGAGATGAGGTCCAGACCATGTCGTTCCGCCATCTTTCCAGGGATGGAGGTGATGTTGACCGGCCTGTAGTTTCCCGGGTCCTCCTTCTTGCCCTTTTAGAAGACAGGGAAGACACTGGTTTTCCTCCAGTCCTCAGGCACCTCACCTGTTCTCCAGGACCCTTCAAAGATGATGGAGAGCAGCTCAGCAATGACTTCTGCCAGCTCTTTCAGCTCTCATGGGTGCATCTCATCAGGACCCATGGACTTGGGGGTATCCAGTTCACTTAAGTGCTCCTTAACTTGGTCTTCTGCACCAATGGAAGGGCTTCCTTTGTCCAGTCTTCTCTGATGCTTTCAAATTCTGTGGCTCCTGAGGGCTGGCCCGAGCAGTAAAGGCTGAAGCAAAGAAAGCCTTTAGCAACTCCACCTTCTCTTCATCCTCCGTCACCATGGCACCCGTCTCATTCCACAGTGGGCCCACATTTTCTACCGTGTTCCTTCTGCCTCCAGTAGAGTTGAGAAAACCCTTCTTGTTAATTTTGACATCCCTTGCTAATATTAATTCCAAGGAGGCCTTGGCTTTCCTCGTTTCATCCCTGCATACTCTAACGGCATTCTTATAGTCTTCCCAAATGGTCAGTGCCTTCCACTCAGTGGAAAATTCCTGCTTCCACTTGTGTTTTTTCATAAGTTCCCTGCTCAACCACGCAGGTCTCCTGCTTCCCTTGCCTGTTTTCTTGCTCTTGGGGATTTCCTAAGGGAGGAAATTTGATAAGGATTTGGGCAAGACCTGCCCTTCTTGCCCTGGCTCGGGAGGGCCCAATCAGTCCTGGTGTGGCTTTTGATCTGCCAACACCATCTCACCCTGAACAGTCTCCCTTTCCTGAAAAAAAAGCAGTTTCTCAACTGCATTGAGAGTGGGGGAGCTGAAGGTGGCCTCAGTGTCATGTAGGGCAGATAACTGGAAAACTGCTTATTTGAAGACACATCTGGAGAAGAATCAGAAGGTAAAAATGATAATGGGCATGGGGCAGATTTTCAGGCACTGTAGGAGAAGAGTTGCAGTGGGAAAGATTCAGTTGCCACTGGGAGATACTCAGGCAGTTGCTGGGCTGCTGGTGAGGAAGGTGCATCCCTGTTTGCACATGGTTCCAGTGCAGAACCCTGAAGCTAGAACTCTTCTCCTATGATTCTATGGCAAACCAGGGATGCCTCCTTCAGAGAAATTAATCTCCCTTGTTCCTTATCGATTCTCCCCAGCCACCGGTCATTCTTCACCTGAAGGACAGTGGAGGCAAACACCACACGGGCCCCAGAATCTTTTTGAGAGAAGGAACTCCTGCAGATCTCTCACCAAATGCAAGCGCAGCAGACAGCTTTGCAGAACGTGCAGGGGTCCACACAACGGCACCTGGAGACCCTGAGAGCAGACATGGAGAACCAATTAGGTGAGCAGAGCCATTGCCTTCACCTGTCTGATGGATTTAGCTCACCTACAGACAAACAGTCCTGCTTGTGAGGCCTCTGCACCTCCTGAAGATGGAAGGGGTTGGACAGACCTTTCTTGATGAGTACCTCACGTACTTCAGCAGTCAGACACATCACTACAAAGGTGTTGAATGCAGCTTGTCATGGTCCCACTTGTCTCCCTTTTTTGAAGGGAGTGAGTACCATGCGCCCCTGTGACTCCAAGATGTGAAGAAGGTGTCCACCTCCAAGTCCTACCTCCATTTCTTTCCTTGTATTCACTCACGGTCCTCATGACCAAGACACTCCTCTTCTACAACCCAGCCCTGTTGGCAGAAAAGATGGAAAGGCGTGATTTCACCCTTCCATCTTGGGAACCGGGCCTTTGAGAAGCCTTGAGGGCCTTCAGGAAGAGTCACAAGGCCCGTGCTCTTTCCCCATCCCTCCAGAACTCAAACTATCAAAGCAATTGGAAGGACGTGGAAGGATCTTCCCATTTCCCGAGAGCCCATGTGCCCTTAGAGCCTGGGAGATTCACGCCTGAGGGAAGGCAGGATTTGGGTGGTGGGAAAGGCCCAGAGTTAGAAATGAATGAAGAAATCTTGGGCTCAGTCTCTGGGNAATGGGCTGCCCAGGGAGGTGGTTGAGGCACCATCCCTGGAGGTGTTCAAAAGACGGGTTGATGTAGTCCTGGGAGGTATGGTTTAGCGATGGTTACTCCTTGTTTGTTGTGCGGGTGTCTATTTTTTGTCAGTTAGGTTGACAGTTGGACAAGATGATCTTTAAGGTCCCTTCCAACCTAGAAGATTCTATGATTCTATGATTCTAAACAGTCCTGCTTGTGAGGCCTCTGCACCTCCTGAAGATGGAAGGGATTGGACAGACCTTTCTTGATGAGTACCTCACATACTTCAGCAGTCAGACACATCACTACAAAGGTGTTGAATGCAGCTTGTCATGGTCCCACTTGTCTCCCTTTTTTGAAGGGAGTGAGTACCATGCGCCCCTGTGACTCCAAGATGTGAAGAAGGTGTCCACCTCCAAGTCCTACCTCCATTTCTTTCCTTGTATTCACTCACGGTCCTCATGACCAAGACACTCCTCTTCTACAACCCAGCCCTGTTGGCAGAAAAGATGGAAAGGCGTGATTTCACCCTTCCATCTTGGGAACCGGGCCTTTGAGAAGCCTTGAGGGCCTTCAGGAAGAGTCACAGGGCCCGTGCTCTTTCCCCATCCCTCCAGAACTCAAACTATCAAAGCAATTGGAAGGACGTGGAAGGATCTTCCCATTTCCCGAGAGCCCATGTGCCCTTAGAGCCTGGGAGATTCACGCCTGAGGGAAGGCAGGATTTGGGTGGTGGGAAAGGCCCAGAGTTAGAAATGAATGAAGAAATCTTGGGCTCAGTCTCTGGGCAAGTCCTGCTCTCCTGCCCCTGCCTCACGAGTGCCCAATCCATGGTGGTGTGGTTTCTGAGCTACCAGCACCATCTTGTCCTGGGCTGTGTCCCCTTCCTGGAATAAACAGCTCATGAACTGCATTGTTCATGCTCCAGGGGCTGGGTCCTCCTGGGCAGGGGAACAAATTCAGCTTCTTCTTGGTCTTTCCTAAGAAGAAAGGTCCACCTCTACATGGCTTTGATGAAATGCCTCGAACTCCTCCCATTATACAGCAAACCAGAGATGCCTCCTTCAAAAACAAGAATCTCTCTTTCTCCCTATCTCTTCTCCCTTGCCATCATCTCCCTTTACCATGGCATCTTCTTTTGACTGCTCCAGAATTCCTACCTAGAGTTTAGGTCTGGTTACAATCTTTGCTGCTAAAAGACCAAGCATCCCAGTGGCCTCAGGTCATGCTCTCTTTGGAGGATGGCACAGGGGTCTTTTGATCTGTTTTCCAACTTACAGAACAAGCATGCTACTACAGGAGAACACAGTCTCTATGGTCAGCAGCATGAGCTGTGTCTTAGCACACGGGAGAGCAGCATGCCTTGACAAACTCACTTGTTGCCTGCTTTTGTCTTTTTCCCACAGAGCTTTTCAAAATGCAGCGCTACAAAGGTAAGCAAAAGGGAGATGATGCATGTAAGTACTCGGAGTCCAAATGTGGCCCTGGAAACATATCTGACAAGCTCAGAGAGCTGTTTGGAGAACAAACCCCTCAGAGGAAGGATTGTGTGATAACTGTTCGTTTTGTTGTGTGCTGCCAAAGACCCTGTGTATGTCTGGCAGGAGCCATTTTAGCTGTGGGGAGCAGGGATGACCAGCTCGCATTGGCCACTCCAGCCCCCGGCTCCCACTCCTGGTGTTGCCCTCTTTGGTGTTTCAGGAAAAGTGTCTTGAGCTGATGCTTCTCCACTACAGGAGCAAGTTCTTCTTCTTTAAATCTGAGCTGACCTTAGTTCATGACACTGCACCTTGCTGGAGTCCTGTCAGGTATTTGTTACATACACTGATGAGCTGGGTAAAGTGAGGAAAGGAAACAGTTCCTCATCATTGTGGCAGTGAAGATCACTCTTCCATTCTAACCCATGTGAAAGTGGCACCCTGGACTGGTGGTGTCCTAGTTATTGAGGAAAATGTATTTAAAGTTGGAAAATCACTTTTGAAATTTGCTAAGGAGTTAATCATGACCCCTAAATGAAATTCCAGCTGGGATACCTCTATTTTGACATATGTCATACTTTTATCCACTTGGGGTGTGGTGGTGTGCTCTCCCTATTTCCCACCCTGCTCCCTTCCCCCCGTCAACGTTTGCACTTCCTCTACCATCACTCCTAATGGGCTCTCTTCCTGTACATAAGTTTTTAAGCAAAGATACTGAAAGATTTGGATCTTTTTTTTCGAATCTTGTACGTGAGTGTCTGAATTGATTTCCATGTGGGTCTCAGATGCTGAGGGCTGATCAATTATCTGACCAGCTCGTTCTTCTGTTTCTGTCAGAGAGAACTTTGTTTGGGCAAATTGATTTTGTGTAAATAGTCTTGGAAAGTCAATTGTGATTCTGGTGTTGCTCAAAGAGGAACTGTCTGGTCAACTCCCGGTCCTTTTCCTCAGGCCATCCCCACAGCAATTCAAAGATGGAGGTCGAGGGCATTCAGCCCCACAGCCTCCTCCTTATTGCAGGATGCTAGAGTCACAGGAACATTGGCTGAGGGCCTGTCCTTTGCTGCATGCAGGCTGGTCACTCTCTGAGCCAGCCCCCTCAGGATGGGAATGGAGGGATGTGGTAGGTATGGGAGTGAAGAACATAGAGGTCCTGTGAGGTAGGTGGCTGCCTGCTGTGCCTGAGTGTGGAGGTGAGGAAGGAGTAATGAGAGGTGGAGGGGGACGCAGAAGAGAAAGCCTCAGGGAAGCAGACCCTGTGCTTTTTGCTCCTTATGGCATGACTTGATCACTGCAGTGGATGTCTCCCTGGGTGCTGAAACAGACCACCCCAGATTGGAAATCTCTGATGGTGGGAAGAGTGTGAAAGATACTGGCACCATCAGAAAGGTGCCCAGGAATGAGAAGAGGTTTGATTACCAGACGTTTGTGCTGGCAAAGGAAGGATACACATCTGGGAGACACTACTGGGAAGTGGATGTTGGCAAGAGAAGCAGCTGGGCCTTGGGTATTGCCTGGAAATCTGTGACTCGCAAAGGGACATTGACTCTGTCCCCCAAGAATGGCCTCTGGGTCATGGGGTGTACAGAGGGGCGAGAGTATTGGGCCTACACAGAGCCTTGGACCCGTTTGAGTGTGGGTGGGAAGCTGCCAAAGATTGGGATCTTCCTGAACATTTCAGCCAAGCAGCTTTCATTTTATAATGTCCATAAGAACAAAGCTCTGTACATTTTCACCATTGCTGACAGCAGCAGCTTCCTTCTTCTCCACAGGCCCAGCTACTGCAAAGCCTGACACTGAGCCTCTGAAAATAGTGCAGGGGTTTGATGATGATGAATAGATCTCTCTACCTTGTGAAGGTCTAGAATGTACAGCCAGGGATCAGATTGAGATGTGATCAACCTGCTGCCTTGTTTGTATCTCCTGAACACAGCTGAGACAGGAAGGGACAGATGGAATTGAGTGGCCAGCTCTGGCAGTTTCTTAACTATACATCAGCATGACAAAGCTTTTGAAGGAAATGTGAGGTGCTCAAGAAAAACAATGGGTTTTTTTCATGGTAACATGTAATAAATACTTCCTCTGGAAGGTGCATTTTCATGAAAATTACTGTCCTTTTTCTTCTACTCTGTGGTTTTGGGTTTTGTTGAAGAGGGAGAATGACAGAGCA
>QJSC01021659.1:0-15682 GCA_003697955.1 Calidris pygmaea | reverse complement strand
CATATCATCAGTAAGTTTGCAGATGACACCAAGTTAAGCGGGAGTGTTGATTCACATGAGGATAGGGAGGCTCTACAGAGAGACTTAGATAGATTGGATCATTGGGCCAACATTAACGGTATGAGCTTCAACAAGACCAAGTGCCAGGTCCTGCACTTGGGCCACAACAACCCCATGCATCGCTACAGGCTTGGGGAAGCGTGGCTGGAGAGCTGCCTGGCGGAAAGGGACTTGGGGGTTCTAATTGACAAGCGGCTGAATATGAGCCGGCAGTGTGCCCAGGTGGCCAAGAAAGCCAATGGCATCCTGGCTTGTATTAGAAATAGTGTGGCCAGCAGAAGTAGGGAGGTGATTGTCCCCCTGTACTCGGCACTAGTGAGGCCACACCTGGAGTATTGTGTCCAGTTCTGGGCACCTCAATACAAGAGAGATATTGAGGTGCTGGAGCAGGTGCAGAGGAGGGCAATGAAGCTGGTGAAGGGCCTGGAGTGTCAATCTTATGAAGAGCGGTTGAAGGAGCTGGGACTGTTTAGTTTGAGGAAGAGGAGGCTGAGGGGAGACCTCATCACTCTCTACAACTACTTGAAAGGACATTGTAGAGAGATTGGTGCTGGTCTCTTCTTGCAGGTAATTAGTGACAGAACGAGAGGGAACGGCTTCAAGCTGCAACAGGGTAGGTTTAGACTGAACATTAGGAAAGAATTTTTCACAGAAAGAGTGGTCAGGCATTGGAATAGGCTGCCCAGGGAGGTGGTTGAGTCACCATCCCTGGGTGTGTTTAAGAGTCATTTAGATGTGGTGTTGGGGGATATGGTGTAGGGGAGAACTTTGTAGAGTAGGGTTGATGGTTGGACTCAATAATCCCAAGGGTCTTTTCCAACCTCAATGATTCTATGATTGTAATCAACAAAGGTACCTTTTTTTTAAAAAAAAAAAAAAAGTAGAAGTTTTCAAAGGATTGAGTTATTTGGAATGCAACACTGAAGCTAAGGTGCTAATTAGCTTTTGTTCTTTCAAACTTCTTCACTCTCCCAGGCACCAGGTTATATTTAAACACACACCCCCATAGCAGTTAAAGGGCATGTGTCACTGGTCGTTCTCACCCACCTTCTCTGTGAGGTGAGAAGTACACAGATGGTTTATCAATCAGATCACTTTGGAAACGTCCATCGGGTTGATGCCTAAGGTCAATTGAGCTTGTCTTACATAAGGAATCAAGGTCAATGAGGGTCCTCAGGCCTTGTCCGAAGCAGCTTTACTCTTACAATAACCAAGGGCAGCTCATAGTAGCGTCAGATTTGCAGATTTCAAGACTACTAAGAACAAAAATAGTCTGTCAACTGATGTACAACTAGTTTCATAAATATCAGCACCTGTTTCTCATTATTTTGCCTCTTTGAAGAAGATACTTTCCTATTTCAACTGCTCAGAAGGCCAACCCCATTGTGAGTTACAGTCTGGACACAGCACCTCCACCACTGTCTCATTAACTAAGGACAAGAAAGCCACCCTGATGGGTCTCACTAGGTGGAAACCAGACCAATTCCACAAGCTAAAGGAAGGGGGACACAAAGAAAAACACATCTCTGTAGTCAAAAAACAAATCACTTCAAAGTTTCCATGACTCAAAGCCATGGGGTGCCAATGGTGTCCAAAAAAATTACTGTGGCTTCTCAAAATTAGGCTGGAAGGCAGGAAAATGTTGGATTTAATGCTGGCTCTGCTGCTGCATCATTGGCAAACAAGAAATTCCTCAAGAGTTTAAACTTCTTTAAAAGTACGTAGGGTTGACACATACTAGGAGTACCAGAGGACCACTTCGTGATATGGTTTAGTGATGTTTTTTGTCAGTGTTAGGTTGATGGTTGTACTCGATGATCTGAAAGGTCCCTTCCAACCTGGACAATTCTACGAATCTATGACTGCCCAAACAAGGGGACAAAATACTATCCACTGACTGTACTTACTGGCTTCCCAGTTTTACATACATACCCTTCATCATGCTCTGCCTCCCTTGGTGCTACTCCACACAAACATTTAACAGATCATTTTCCCCCTACTCCTCCATAGCTGAGGAGCTTTGACACCCAGGTTGAGAGAATCTGATGCCTCTGCTGCATAAAACAACCCATGCAAGCACCTTTTAAGGGAGTAAGGCTGAGAAAGAGGTCTACTACTATTTTATTTTTTTTTTAACTTCTGAAATTATGGTTGTGTTTCCTCTATCATATTCAATATCAGTATTTCATCCTGTTTTAATCTTCACACTTATTTAGTTCTTTTCTGTGGGAAAGAGGCTCTAAGGGACTTGGCTGGTGATAGAGCTGACAGTGCCTCATCCACATGGGTAACAACACAAAATACAAAAAGAGTTCCCAGACTGCTGAGTGAAAGGCTGTTTCATCAACACCAGCTAGAGCAATTTAGGAGTTAGGAATTTTGGGTTGAACTGAAACTGCTACTTAAAGATCCCATGACATGGGAAGAAGTCCACCAATTCTTCCCTGCTCCCCCAGTTGTTTTAATCCATCTTAACTGGATAGCTTCCAATGATATGGTCTAATATTAAAGAAATACAAATGCATTTCAACATCTAGCTAACTCATTAAGCTGGCTTTTGACAGCAAATTTAGCCTACCAGCAGTCTCTGCAAGCAGCCTGGAGCTCCTCAAACCAGCATCTGAACCACGGTAAAAAAAGTCAGTTAATCCGTTGCCAACAACAGTCCCAATGTTAGCAATTAGTGTGGCCAGCTACTGCAGTGCTAATTAATGGCACATTAGTTTTTCTAAACATCCCCAGATCTTTTGACAGCACCAGACATGGGAGGTTGGGGGAAGGCAGGGGGAGAAGCATCTTTGCTAACCCTAGGTCAGAGATTCAACTTCCCAAAATTCTGCTGCTCATCCCAATGTCATGATAAATCCTTCTTTTTGCTCATTTAAGTGTTTCAGGTCTCAGAGCACATCCAGAGGAAGCACTGGGTACAAATGGGTCCCCACAACTTTACAGTCGCCTTTTGGTTCCCTAACAAAGACCACACTCAAGGGTTTTGACTCCAAATAGTGTCCGTGCATGTGCAAATGGGCCACAGCTCCACTGACAGCAGATAAAGCTCAGAGAGAACACACAAATTATGGTTGTTATCATGTAATTATGGTATTGCTACAGCAGCAAAGCCTCTTGTTACACCCCCTTCACTTCAACTGGATGACCAAAAATAAGGTCCCGAGAAGGTACCTCATGAAACGTATGAGAAAAAGGACTATTGAGCTTTAGTTTGTGCCCTTGGGGGGGGCACCAAGATCAGTCCCAGATGCACCAAGTTAATTTCTTACACAAAATTGATAATTCAACTGATGGTTGACCTGTTTTTGAGTGTCTTCGCTGAGGACAGAACACCTTTGCCATGCTGTTTGTCAGCCAAACAAAACTGCACAGAATGACGGTTTTGGTTGACACAGCAAACTAAAAATATAATACACGTTTGTGATCGAGTGTCCTACACTTGAAATTAATCCTCTTCGAGCTTAACTTCAACTAGGCTTTGGTCCATCAACCAGTTTCAACCCAGCACTCTCAATCCAAACACTATTAAAATATTTAGACTGTTACTTGCACATTAATTCCTTTCCAACCTCCACCCCTTTTTTAAGTAGATAACTTTGAAGCTGTTTTTTCCTTCCCCCTTCTAATATGACTTCCTACTGTTGGCAAATAAGCATTTTGGAAAAAAATAATCCTCTTCAATACTCTTCCTCCAGGTCTTAGAAGAACACAGTGTTTTCTCCACATTTAACAAGCTGTTCATCATGCAAAAATCCACTAACTTTGGATTTAAGCATTTTTAGAATGAAATCAGGAGACGAAGTCTTGCAGAGCTTCATTAAGTCAGACTCTCCACTCAGTGCCTAAAAAAAAAACCAAACAAACACCAAAAAAACCCCAAAACAAAACACCTTCACTCTACAGGATGAGATGCACTATTTGCCGAGGAGCACTTGAATGCTCCAAAGGATTGTCTGAGCATCTTCATTAAAGAAAAAACAAAACTCTCGTCTCCAAAAATTGAAATTCATGTAGATATTACAGCAAACCTCTACCCACAGAGGTTGTGGGCTTTTTATTACTATTACTATTTATTTATGACTGCTTCTCCTTGTGGCCAGATAACACCTCCAGGGATGGGGCAGCCACATCTTCTCTGGGCAACCTGTTCCAGTGTCTCACCACCCTTCACAGGAAAGAATTTCTTCCTAATATCTAGTCTAAATCTCCTCTCTTTCAGTTAAAAAACGTTCTACAGCTTGACCTGCCTCTGCTCCAGCTTCCAAGTAAACTTGAGGCTCCAGCTCCAGCCTCCAGCTCCTTCTCTCCTTACTCCTTGATCAAAGGTGACCAACCTCCGAGACAACTCCTGTCGAAGATTAAGAACTGGCGGGCAGCACCCATCCCTTCACCTGAAAACAAACCGCAAATGCTGGAAACCTAATTTTAATATTTTTTTCTATGCTTGGTGCCACAACAGTTGTTCTTGGAATTATACTTCCAAATGAGAAGGCAAGTAAATGCAAGAAAAAAACAAATCAAACAGAATTTTCAGCCTCAGGGACACATTGCTCATAAGTTCAATTAATTCATGAGGCATACATACATTTTTACAATACCTTACTACGGCTTTAGATGAGCAAATAGCTAGATGCTGTTAACAGAAAAATCAAGAATGACAGAAGCTTTGTTTCAACTTTCAGTGTTGCAAATGAAAAGAAAATTAGGACTGGAGCACGTATGTCCATTGCCACTTTGTATCCTGTTCCAAAAGGAACAGGAACAGGACAAGCAACTGGGCTTTACTGAACCCATTCTGACTCAATTTTCCACATGGGGGAAAAGGATCGAGACATCTTTACATATCCATTATTTGTCATCCTTTTTTTCTCTTGCCAAGTAACTAGATTTAATCCTGATTAATGAAACAGCAGCTAATGTAACATCAAAGGCTGTTCTTGGCTTTGAAGCCGTGATTCTAGTTTTCAGAGCTGTGACAATCCAGTACAAGAAACTTACTCCATAAACTGTGCTTTCCCAAGGAATAAACAGTGATCTTTTACAGAAGAGATATGAAAAGAGGATCACCAAAACTGAAGGTTATTTTTAAATGACCTCCTATAATCCAGTTTATGATGGTTATGTACTAGCCAAGCTTTAAGTGCTCAGGAAAAAACACATTTCATTAATATTTTCTTAATAGAAATAAACTTTCAGACCAGCTGCAATTTAATTCCCCGAGCAGGTCCTTCTAGAAGCACTTTCCAATACAGCTGGGCATGTTACTTGCAAAATGTTTAATTCTTTTAATGAAGATAGTACCGCACTGACTGTTCAGAGCTGGTAGTGAAGCTTCAGTGTCCCCAAAATTAGGTTACAGTCGAACTTGTTTTGGTAAAAGGAACACTGCTTCATACTCAAGTAAAACACTATGTGGGTGGAGTCTAGTGAAATCCTGTATTTCACAATATTTTAACTAAAAACCCAGCTGCAGCAAAATTTCAGTTTGCAGTGCTAAAAGAAGCTGTAACCACAACAAAGTACAACAAGTTTGAAGGTTAAAACAAAAACCACTTACACTTCACTGTGCCAACAGTTCAGAGCTGCAGATGATTATCAACCCTCCCCCAACGTCACACCCTCCCACTGCAACATGAAACGTAGAGACACGTAAAAATAAAGAGCTTAGTGAAGTACAGTAGTTGTGATTTCTAGTTTTTACTGTGTAAATGAGTTTAAAGCTATTATCCCTAAGCATCTGACTGCTTTGATAGCACCCAAGAACTTTTAAGGCAGATATTTGTACTTATTTTCTGATATGAGGCAGATCAGCCAATTCAGAGCCCCAAATTCAGACTTTACCCCTCCCTGCTGATCATACAAGGAGTCTGAAGTTAAAACTATGTACGCTCTTTGCCTGCAATCAGTCTCAAGGAGATTAAGTTCCGATTAAGCACAACATCCTGAATAAGACCAAGAAAAAACCTACAGCTCTCACCATATTCTAGGTTTGTATCACAGTACCTGGAAGCCAAAGGACTCCGTCAAAGATGCTCAAGTAACAGCAGAGAACTCCTGTTGCAGAGAACTTACCCACCTGGATAGGAAACATGCACAAAAGGAAGGGGGAAACACACAGGGATGATGCTCTAATATCAATTCTCAGTTTAAAGATGCAAGAATCCAAGTATTTGACATTGTTCTCAAAGCCCAGCCATTGGAAGAACTTCTAAATGAAACTGTTTTTTTCTTTGAAGAGGGAAGGGTTCTGAAATTCAGTTCAGAGAATCCAAGCTGCTAAAAGGCAGCTCAAAAATAATTTTTAGGCTCAGGTGTTTACATTAATAACCTGGTTTTTGATGACTTGGCTTTGGCAGTACTATGAAAATGACATTCAGACAGGGCTACTGACGAGAGAGATCAGAAACCTGGGCACACGGAATCCCAGTCGAAATTAAAGGCAACAGTTACACACAGTTTTTCCAGCTTCACGATACAGATAAGCAGCTGCCTACCTATACTTATAGCATCTCCCTGCTTGGTATTTTATTTATCAAAATGGCCTCATTCAAAAAAAATAATTCACTTTTCAGTTGTACTTTGGACCTCAGTACTTCAACAGGTGGAAGAGGGATGAAGTCACATTTCTTACGTACCACAGGCATTCTGCACCAAGATGCTGGAGCAGACACTGGTCAGCCTTTGAGGAAGAGCAGAACAGCAGTGGGATAAGTCAGAAAGGCACTGGATCAAGAAACAGGAGTAGGTTAAAGTTACTCAAAAACTGCCAAAAGGTATTTAAATGAAATACAGTCAAGCAAACATTTCGAATGCGGGTAAGTTCCCTTGTTCCACTAAGCTGTGGCCAAAACAGCAATGGCAGGAGAAAATATTTTAAGTGGTACTAAAAAAAGTTGAAAAAAAGTGACTTTTACACAGACTGAGATGGCCTTGCGCACAGGCAGCACCGCAGGTCCACAGATAACAGCTGCAGCGTCCTTGTGCGCTACTTGGAAGTGCGCACTGAAAAAAAATAGGATACAGTCAAGGTTATTCCAACATTCAAGGCAAAGCAAGAAGTATCGCTGTAACCCAAAGAACAGAAATCCAGCAGCAAGGAGACTATGGAATTAGGTCACCCAACCCCATTCAAGCTGCAACCTGCTTGTAAGTGCAATGGAGTCTCACACCCAGACAAGTCGCTCTTATCTGTTTCACAGGTGAAAGTAAACAAAAAATAAACAGAAGTAAAACCAGAAGTAAACAGAAAGCAAACAACTTGGGGAGGAGTGGCTGGAAAGCTGCCCAGCAGAAAAGGACCTGGGGGTGTTGGTGGACAGCCGGCTTAACGTGAGCCAGCAGTGTGCCCAGGTGGCCAAGAAGGCCAACGGCATCCTGGCCTGTGTCAGGAATAGCGTGGCCAGCAGGAGTAGGGCAGTGATGGTGCCTCTGTACTTGGCACTGATGAGGCCTCACCTGGAGTACCATGTTCAGTTCTGGGCTCCTCACTACAGGAAGGACATTGAGGTGCTGGAGCATGTCCAGAGGAGAGCTACCAAGCTAGTGAGGGGTCTAGAGAACAAGTCCTATGAAGAGAGGCTGAGGGAACTGGGCATGTTTAGTTTAGAGAAGAAGAGGCTGAGGGGAGACCTCATTGCCCTCTACAACTACCTGAAAGGAGGTTGTAGAGAGGTGGGTGTTGGCCTCTTCTCCCAAGGGAATAATGACAGGACCAGAGGAAATGGTCTAAAGTTGCGGCAGGGGAGGTTTAGATTAGATATTAGGAAGAATTACTTTATTGAGAGAGTGGTCAGGCACTAGAACAGCCTGCCCAGGGAGGTGGTGGAGTCACCATCCCTGGAGGCATTTAAGAAATGTGTAGACATGGCACTTCAGGGCATGCTCTAGTGCCCGAGATTATTGGTTTGTGTCTGTTTGTGGGCTTTTTTTGTGGGTTTTTTTTTTGTGTGTGTTTGGACTCGATGATCTCAAAGATCCCTTCCAACCATAAAGATTCTGTGATCTGAGCTGGCAGGATGTGATTTGGTTGTGACAGAAAAAAACCAGCTGCTTTAATAAACTTGGGAGTAGAAGCCTGCGTCATTAAACACACACAGACCTAGAACCTCCACGGTAGCTGTAGAAGAAGTGATTTCAACATCTAAACTATACCTTTACACCCAACAATTTGGGTGAGTTAAAATGATTCCTAACCTTCCACAGAAAATATATACAGCAATTAATAATAATAAAAAAATAAAACAACCATCACGAGAATTAAAACTTTTATTAGTGTATTCACATATTAGGCAAATGCAACACGCGTGAAGCTTATTTCTTAGGTTCGCAAGTTCTACCAATACATTAGTCTACTGGTAAAACTAGCACAAACTGGTAACTGCTTTGCCAGTTTTTATTTTTATTTTAAAGGTGTCTGGCCTGCTTTTTCAAGGCTTGAGTTTTGGTATTGCTTCTATGCCCTAGTCATTACGGCATAAAAATGTCCATCGCTATCATCGATTCAGTCAACTGATTAAAAGCTGTAACACTGGCCACATTTTTTTGTTCTCAAAGCTAAAGTTATCACTAGCCGTACTTACAAAGTACAGTACTAGTGTAATGGGTGAAAATATGGGAAAAAAACAGACAAAAGGCAATCCTGCTACTGCCACAATAACAAAAGAATGACAGACAGCTAGATCACAAGATTGTTAGTAAGATGTATATTTTTCAAGTCAGAATAACCCTTCTATACAGTTTCCCAACCCAGACTTATTTGTAGAATATATTTCAGATTTTTTTTTTTAAATATGGTGCAGCTGTAGTGTCCAAGGGTTCACAATAACATGCACTGTCATGAAGAACCTAGAAGTCCTCCTTCGCTGGTCATACCTCAGCAACCACTATCCTAGAGGTTTTGCAGAAGCAACTACTTTTAATAACAAGGCCCATTATGACATAATGAATGCGTATGATCTGGTATGTAAGCAAGCTATACAAAGCCACTCAGATCAGAAATTTAAATTCTGTTACTGAAATATGTTAAGAAGCTGCATCTATTTAAAAANGATGTAAGGGCTAAGCCAAGAACCTTGCGTACTTAATCCTGTATCCAATGCTACGGTAAATTCTCATTCCATGAGAAAAAACACTGATTTCAATAATTCAAAGTACAAAAAAAGTCCCAAATTACATCAGTGCCAGCAATATTGCTGGCAACAGATGCATCAACTCAGATGGGTAGGGAAAAGTAGACCCCTGGTGTGATGGAGACTCGGAATTTATAATATGAATTCATTTTAGGCCCCATTAAGCATATAAAGTATCTTAAGGTTTCACAGATGAATCTCAAGACATTTCTTTCCCTTCCAATGGAGGGATTTTCTTTTTCTTTAAGAAGGCAGCAAAAAGTTAAGCTTTTCTAAAAGGAAAGTCTGCTTTTTATGTTTAGAACAACTCGAAAACCTGCTTATATAAAAAAATATAAAAGAATAAAGGAGTAGAGTCTTGGAATTTTGAGAGATTTGCCCCAATCAAAAAACCAAATGACTATTTATGGGAACTAAAACGTAGAACAGCACAATACTGTGAGATATTTGAGATCATGATACATTACCTGTACATATACTTAGCTATTCATGTTATTGATAAACCATTAGGACACTCAATTATATACCCAATAAAAACACCATCAGGAGTCTTTAGAACTGTCTCTTCTTCTTTCTGAAGAAGGTATTTCTA
Organism: Calidris pygmaea; assembly: GCA_003697955.1. Classification (NCBI taxonomy): domain Eukaryota; kingdom Metazoa; phylum Chordata; class Aves; order Charadriiformes; family Scolopacidae; genus Calidris; species Calidris pygmaea. The sequence continues at coordinate 5,893 of QJSC01021659.1, read as the reverse complement.
TACACTAAATTTTCATCTAGTATCAGAGTACAGGAAACAATCCACAAGGTGCTTTAATTGATGAGACCTCAAGTGCTGTTTTTCTTTTCTTTTTTTTTTTTCTTTTTTTTTTAAAAACCTTTTTGGATAGTAAACAGTTCATGGGGACCACACACAAATACTACGACAGACGAGCTGTTATATTAAGTCTGTTGATTGGACTCAATATTTAGCCCACTGGTAATGGAGGAAGGAGTTTTACGACATGCTGGAGCAGCGTACTGAAGGGGAGCCCATCTGAGTCAATACTTTGTCCAACCATTGTAGAGGTCCATTCAGATGAAGTTCAATCCAGCAAGGAGTGCTTGTTACCGTTTGCCGCCTAGAAAATAAAAGAATAATAAAGAAAGTTGGAAAGCAGCTTTGGCTGCCATAAAATTCTCCATCATATGATCACATATCATGAAAAATAATCTGTAACCATTTCCATAACTGTTACTAAGGTTTTTCAGACAGCCTTTGGAGAAAACCCACCCAAAACACTCCACATCGATAAGATGCATCAATAATTACATGCCTGCCCATAATACATCGAGAATATTCTGCTCTGGAGAATAAGATAATAACTGGAGCATTGGCTCCAAGTGCCACACCAAGAAAATAAAGTTCCACACTTCTAAAAAGAAATTCAAACCTGAAGACTGTCCAACCAATGTGGTGTTCACATGACACATAGTTGCGTGCAGCTGTATTTCAACCTTCAAAGGGTCTGTCTGTGTAATTGGGTTTGAATTTTGTAGAGAAATATGGAATAGAAACACTCGGCTCTGCACTGTCAGCAGAGCCAAACAGCACAATACTATGGCGATCATAAAGTCTGGCTTTTGGAGCAACTGAGAAGATAAATGTATAAAGGAAATTGCTAGATGTTGTCAGAAACACTACATCAAAACACAACATATGGTTATACTGTGCTAACTGATGCTATCTCAAAGGAACACCAAACTTTATCTCTGATTTCCTGTAATCTTACACTTCTACATGTGTAACTGTACTACTGTAACATCCTCACACAAACAGTTTAAGTAAAAATTGAAATTGTGTTTCCCTTGTCTTCTATATAAACTTGTCTATAATTTTCCACAACAGAAGCCCTCAATTAAACACCATATAGAAAGCCTCAGTAAAGCTGAAAAGCTGAAGGGTTGACAACCACAAAAGCTTCATCCACTCTCCCATATATCCTTGTTTTAGACACCTGTTATTAAAAAAAATAAAATAAATAAACTTCCTTCTCATCTCCAAAGTAAAGAAATCAGTATTGGACATGCTCTGCCTGAGAAATCCTGTCATTTCACTGTACCCATGCCAGGCATGGGAGTTTTCCCAAACAAGACTGACAAGACTACTGTTGCTAAGCCAGTTTTTCCTAGTAATTCCAGCTATCCCAAAGCCAAAGCAAGGAGGCATAAAGATTCAAAAGGCAGCAGATTAGGCAGACACAAACCCAGCCCCTTTGTTTTTAGTATAAGCGCTGCAACCCTTGGCTTTAAAGAAATCTGTTTATATAAACAGAGGAACTGAAAAGGCAGGAAGATTTAGCCAGTCAGAGGATGGATTTCAAAAAGTTGTCTGTGGTTTCACATTTTCTAGGAGAAGAAAGCAGCAAGAGCTGTGCTCTCTCAGCACTCTAAAGAACATTGTTATCTTAGCCCCAAATGCCTATGCCAAATCAAAGTGATCCAATAAAAGAACAATCTAAACCACAGGAAATATAATTCCATTTAGTCTCGAATCCTCTCCCAAAGAAGGAAGTTCATTATTCCACCGCTGTAAACTCCCCTACAATGTGTTCCACAACACACTTCCTCAAAAATTTATAATTGGTTCTGTTCAACAGCCCTGGTTTTCTTTGCACTACGTGGGCAAAAGTTGATAAAATAAAGACAATCACTTCGCAGTTGTCTCCAAGTAAAAACTCAGTCTCTTCTGACTTGGAGCACTGTGTCCAGATCTGGGCTCCCCAGTTCATGAAGGACAGGAAACTACTGGAGAAAGTCCAGCAGAGGCTACAAAGATGATCAAGGGACTGGAGCATCTCTCTGATGAGGAAAGGCTGAGACACCTGGGTCTGTTCAGCCTGGAGAAGACTGAGAGGGGACCTTATCGATGCTAATCAATATCTAAAGGGTGGGTGTCAGAAGGATGGGGCCAGTCTTTTTTCAGTGATGCCTGGTGACAGGACAAGAGGTAACGGGCACAAACTAGAACATGGGAAATTCCATCTGAACATGAGGGATGACTTCTTTACTTTGAGTGTGCCAGAGCCCTGGAAGAGGCTGCCCAGAGAGGGTGTGGAGTCTCTGTCTCTGGAGACGTTCAATCCTTGCCTGGAAGTGTTCCTGTCCAGCCTGCTCTGGGTGACCCTGATTTGGCAGGGGGTTGGACTGGATGATCTCCAGAGGTCCCTTCCAACCCCTATCATTCTGTGATTCTACCCATGGATTTCCAGTTCACGTATCACTAAGTCACTTTGCTGTGATTACCTCTACTTAACTTTCTTCTGAAGATAATGCTAGACCTGGATAGTTCCTGTGCCAACATGAACACCTGACTGTTGATCGGAACTTCCACCACCATCCTCAACTCAAGCCAACACACATCAAGCAAAAAGCTATAAGCTATTTTGTCTACCAAGCTTATAAAATCTACCACCTTACACGTTTACGCACATATGCCTAAAAATTAAGTAATGCTTTGGCTTTGCCAAAGCTTGTTCTATGAGAAACCTTTTTGACATAATAATGAAGCATGGAAGTTTTAACAAGAATGATGGATTTTCCAGTGCTTCCTGGTCTATTTTGACAATTCAGACTATGCTCATTTAAATTCAAGGTTGTGTTTGCAGGAGCAACCTCGTCTTGCTCTAATCACAACTGCAGCATAAATTACAAGTTTTAGGCATCAATAATTTATTAGCACCATCTTAGTGCCGTCGGCGAGGCAGCGGCGGCAACGAGGAGAACTGAGGTAAGCCCGAGGAGAGGGTTGGATCGCGCTGCACAGAGGGGTTTCCGAGCTCAGGGACCCCCCACTCACAGCCCCAGCAGGAACCCGGAAGTCCCTCATCACTCCTTCCTGTAGCGGGCAAGGATGCTGGGAGAAACAGAAAAATTCAGTCAATTAACACGTGGCTCCGTAGGCTGGTGCCACTGCCATAAGTTTGGGTTCTTTGACAATGGATTTGCCTGTACAACACTAGGCCTGTTAACATCTAGTGGGAGGTGCCTCTCTCAAAGGAGGAAGGGGGTTCTTGCCCAAGAGATTGCAGGTTTGACTGACAGGGCTTTAAACTAGATGGGAGGGGGTTGATACCAGGCTCATCTGTGATAAGCTTTGGGGTACCACACCAGGGTTGGAAGGACAGGGTCCTAGTAAGGGCCTTCAGCCTGGCTCCCTGAGCCAAGCTGGAGACCCTTCATTACAGTCAAAGTCTTATGGTGATGTGCCAGCAGCTCCCGGGGTAGATGCAGTGCACAGAGAAACATCTGAGAGACACTCCAGGGGGTATTCCCTTAAGAAGGCAGCACAGCCAACAGCCCAGCTGAAGTGCCTCTACACCAATGCACGCAGCATGGGCAACAAACAGGAGTTGGAAGCTACTGTGTTGCTGGAAAGATATGATATAGTGTCCATCACTGAAACCTGGTGGGATGAATCCCATGACTGGAGTGTGGCTATTGAGGGCTACAGGTTGTTCAGAAGAGACAGGCGAGGAAGGAGGGGTGGAGGTGTTGCCCTTTATGTTAAGGAATGGATAGAGAGTGAGGAGATGTCCCTAAAACCCTCCCTGGCATCAGATGAGAGAGTTGAGAGCCTGTGGGTGAGGATTAAGAGGCAGGCCAATATGAGGGACACTGTTGTGGGTGTTTATTACAGGCCACCTGATCAGGATGGGGAAGTTGATGAGGCCTTTTACAACCAGCTCCAAGTAGCCTGGCAATCGCAGACCTTGGTTCTTGTGGGGGACTTCAATTACCCAGATATCTGCTGGAAAGGCTACTCAGCCAGGAATATACAGTCTAAGAGGTTCCTCCAGTGTATTGATGATAACTTCTTAACCCAGCTGGTGGAAGAGCCAACAAGAAAAGAAGCACTACTGGACCTAGTACTGACGAACAAAGACTAGTGGACTAGTGAAGGACATCAAGGTTGAGGGAAACCTTGGTAACAGTGACCATGGAAAGATAGAGTTCAGGATTGTGGGTAGCCCACACAAAACAACGAGTAGGACTTGAAACTTTAGATTTCAGGAGGGCTAACTTTGTCCTTTTTAAGAAGTTGCTAGGTGAAATTCCATGGGCTAGGACTCTGGAAGGTAAGGGGGCTCAAGAGAGCTGGGCAGTATTCAAACATTGCTTTCTCCAAGCTCAGGATCAGTGCATTCCCAAGAGCAAGAAATCGAGCAAGGGAAGCAGAAGACCTGGGTGGTTGAGCAGGGACCTTCTGAAAAAACTCAAGTGGAAGAAGGAAGTTTACACCGAGTGGAAGAAGGGACCGACCACTTGGGAGGATTACAGGGATGCTGTTAGAGTATGTAGGGAAGAAACAAGGAAAGCCAAGGCCTCCTTGGAATTAAAATTGGCAAGAGATGTCAAAGTCAACAAGAAGGGGTTTTTCAATTATATTGGAGGCAAAAGGAAAACTAAAGAAAATGTGGGCCCGCTGTTGAATGAGTCGGGCGCCATGGTACCAGAGGATGCAGGGAAGGCTGAGTTGCTGAATGCCTTCTTTGCCTCAGTCTTCACTGCTCAGGCCAGCCCCCAGGAGCCATGGACTTTGAAGGAATCAGAGGAGGTCTGGACAAAGGAAGATCTTTCCTTGGTGGAGGAGGAACAAGTTAGAGATCAGTTAAGAAGGCTGGATATCCACAAGTCCATGGGTCTGGATGGGATACATCCGAGAGTGCTGAGGGAGTTGGCAGAAATCATTGCAGGACCACTCTCCATCATCTTTGAGAGGTCCTGGAGAACAGGTGAGGTGCCCGAGGACTGGAGAAAAACCAATGTCATCCCAGTCTTCAAAAAGGGCAAGAAGGAGGACCCGGGAAACTACAGGCCGATCAGCCTCACTTCCATCCCTGGAAAGGTCATGGAACAGCTAATCCTGGGTGCCATCTCAAAGAATATGGAGGAAAAGAAAGCTATCAGAAGTAGTCAACATGGATTTACCAAGGGGAACTCATGTCTGACTAAACTGACAGCCTTCTACGATGGCATAACTGGATGGATAGATGAGGGGAGGGTGGTGGATGTTGTCTACCTTGACTTCAGCAAGGCTTTTGACACAGTCTCCCACAGCATCCTCATAGCTAAGCTTAGGAAGTAAGGGTTAGATGAATGGACAGTTAAGTGGATTGAAAACTGGCTGAAAGACAGAGCTCAGAGGGTCGTGATTAGGGGCACAGAATCCAGCTGGAAGTCTGTAACAAGGGGTGTTCCCCAGGGGTCAGTACTGGGTTCAGTCCTCTTCAATATATTCATCAATGACCTGGACGAAGGGATGGAATGTACCCTCAGCAAGTTTGCTGATGACACAAAACTAGGAGGGGTGGCTGACACCCCAGCAGGCTGTGCTGCCATACAGCGAGACCTGGACAGGCTGGAGAGTTGGGCCGAGAGAAACCTGATGAAATTTAACAAGGGCAAGTGTAGGGTGCTGCACCTGGGGAGGAATAACCCCCTGCACCAGTAGAGGTTGGGGGCTGACCTGCTGGAGAGCAGCTCTGAGGAGAAAGACCTGGGAGTCCTGGTGGACAACAGGATGACCATGAGCCAGCAATGTGCCCTTGTGGCCAAGAAGGCAAATGGCATCCTGGGGTGCATCAGGAAGAGTATGGCCAGCAGGTGGAGGG
>QJSC01021658.1:0-15681 GCA_003697955.1 Calidris pygmaea | reverse complement strand
ACTAATTAATGTCAATATCTTAGCATATGCTGCTGGTGCACTCAGTACCCATTTGCGCCAAACGGGTCCAGTAATTTGGAGTACATCTGGATCTAATGATGTCTACAGGTCGTCCAAATCACTGAAAATCATCTCCCGCACAGCTATTTCCCTCAGATTCTTAACACCTCTCTCAATAGTTGTCCACTTTGGCAGCTGGTACATGATATCATCCCTATAGGGATACCTGCTCCTCACACTTAATAGGAGTTGCCTCCAGAGGATGAGGGATTGTGGTGGTCTTCCAAGAGCTCTGTCAATACCTGATTCTCAAGCCAATGGTTCTAGCTGCTTGGCTTCTCTACCATCTATGTCCAAACTATCAGCCCCGGTGTCCCAGCATCGGAGCAGCCAAGGAATCGCTTGCCTGCGGCAACAAAGTGCACGGACTCCGCCAAGTGGTAAAGTGAAGACGTTTAATGCTTCATTTTTACAGCATATATAGTTTCTCTCTTTTGATCATGTGCCATGCTCTCTACCCAGGTAGGTTGTGGGGGCCTGTCCATGCGCCGTTATGAGCAATACAATTGGATACATATAAGTGTTCATGTGCCTAGGCTAATTAGTCATTATTATTTGTTTTGGTATATTGTTATCTGTTTTGTTAGCTTGCTATCTATTTCCTTGCCTTCACATTACCATATAAGGACATTGTTTACTGTTCTCAAGGCTTCCTTCCCATCAGTGCAAGAACACCTGCCGAGCTCTCGCTCAGCAGCGCGTCTCCACAGTTCCTCACTCCCCACACTCGCCTTCCTGACGGCTGTAATCCTTATGTATGTCCCGCAGCTCAGTTAGGGTTAATGATCGAGTAGTTTCTTCTGTTACTGTATTGCCTGATGTCCCTGGTTGACGACTGTCATCTGATGCTACTGCACGTTTCCTCTTATGTACAAGGTTGACTGACACTGGCACTGATTGAGTCCGTAGATCAGCTGCATCATCCATCACCAGGGTCGAAGTAGATTCAGTACTTGGTGCAGCTGCAGGTCTTGTCATGAGAGCCAGTATGGTCTGGATAAGATCAGGGTCTGTCGGGAGGGCTGGCAAAGTCTGCACAGGCGCGATGTCAGTTGCGGGGATTGGCAGGATCTGAACAGGTGCGGCAACAAAGGCACGGACTCCTCCAAGTGATGAAGTGAAGACGTTTAATGTTATTTTTACAGCATATATAGTTTCTCTCTTTTTATCACGCGCCGTGCTCTCTACACAGATAGGTTACAGGTGGATGTCCACGCGCTATTGTGAGCAACACAATTGGCTACATTTAAGTGTTTACACATTTAAACTACCAAAATGTTACTTTCTATTTTTCTACCTTGCTATCTGTTGTTTGCGCTGCCTTGCTAGATTTCCTGCCACACAAATAATACCGTATAAAGACATTGTTTTACTATTCCCACGGCTTCCTTCCCACCAGTGCAAGAACATTTGCCGAATTCCCACAGAGCAGCTCATCCCCAGCTTCTCCATCCTCCACAATCAGGCACAGTAGTTGTCACAGGGACTGGCAGTGTCTGCACGGGCACGGTGTCCGTTGGGGGGGCCAGTGGGGTGTGTATGGGCACAGTAGTTGTCACGGGGACTGGCGGTGTCCGCACGAGCACAGTGTCTGTCGGGGGGGTCGGTGGGGTGCGCATGGGAGGAATATCTGCTCCAGAAGCCTGCGGGGGCTGCACAGGAGCACTGACTGTGGGGGAGGCCGGCAGGTTCTCCAAAGGAGGAATGTCTGTCGGGGGGGCCGGTGGGGCCCCTATTGGACACTTCCTTCTACCACAAATCCAGCCCATAAAAAAGAACCAGCCTGCAAATATTAACAATATAAGCACAATGACCAAAACATTCCAAGGGTATTTCAAACTCTCAAAAACTGTTACTATCGAAGCTACCGGAACAAACAAATCCTCAAAAGATATTCCCCCCCTCACTAAATGGCCCGTAATATAACCCAAAGTATAATTATGCACAGTGCCCAAAAAGGATCTGCCCCCATTCTGAGGAGATTCTAACTGCAATTCGCGAGATGCAATTACATAAGTGACAAAAAATGGAACGATTACAAAAGACCCAATAACATAGCAAAATACCACCACACCAAATAATAAGGCAATGTTTTTAACTCTACATTTAGAAATGATAAGCTTCCCTAAACCAAGGAGAAATGGCAACAAACTCTTGCACCACTCCCATAGCTGCCCACATACAGCTGCACAGAGATAGCAGAGAACTCCATTTACAGTACTTTGAAATAACTCCAACAGATCCATAATGACCGTTTAACAAATCCGATCAAATCTGTTTACAACTTCAACCCTTCAGAACTCTCAAATTAAGGCCTCTGATTCCTCAAGCACTATTTAAATTACATGCAAACTATCACATTAAGTATCAAGGTTGTTAAAATACCACGCTGCATTCCAAACTTTGTTAAAATACCATGTTATACACCAAATTCATTAAAAAAACATGTTAGGTGCCAAATTTGTTAAGATACCATGTTGGGCACCAAATTTATTAAAATACCACGTTGGGCGCCAAATCTGTTACGGTTTGAGAAAACCTATAACAATCTATTGTCATTTAGACAATTATTCTATCACCCAGTGACCCCTCCCCACCCAGAAAGGGGAATCAGGGAACATAAAGAAACACAAGGGTTGAAATATAAATAGATTTAATAGACTAAGACTAAATAATTAACAATAAGACTAAAGAACCAGTATTAATCCCAATACTGATATGAGATATACAAGAATTATACTCAGCCAATTATATCAGTAGGAAGCTGTGCACTCCCAGCAGTGGACAGCAAATGTCGGACACTGCGAGCGCAATGGCTTCAGGAGGAAGGGAAGGCCTCAGGGGTCCGGCACCGGGGCAAGAAGTTGTCTGGACTGCCACCATCAAGGGAGAGAGAGCTATGCAGCAAACTTTTCTAATTTATATTGAATGTGACATTCATGGTATGAAATAATCCTGTTGGCCAGCCTGGGTCAAATGCCCAGGCCTTGCTCCTCCTTGTCCCTGCACCTGGCGAGGCTCAAAAACACTGAGACCTTGAATCCCACAGAGCCTGGCTGGCTATGAAGTAAATATTTTCACAAATTCAGACACTAGAGTCTTCTAGAAGTACAATTTTCCCCAGCATTAGAAGAAAAGTTAGTCCTGTGTCTCTCAACCCAGGACAGATGGAATACCCCGTTGATCAGTTTTGAGTCACCTGTCCTGTCCATTCCTCTCTACAGGTGTGACCCCTCTACGCTTTTCCGCTTCTGACCCTCCAATGGGGCAAATAACGAATTTGCCTGACCTTGGTTGTTATAGCAATAAGTATAAGCAGGGGCCTGACTGCATACCATTCCTTGGTATAATCAGGTCTTATCACTGTAAGAGTGAACAGTTTCTGAACAATATGCTGTTAATTTCAGAGTTTAGTTAGTTAGAAGAGGCCCAGCTGAAAAAATAAAATTACTGAACAAAAATTTAGTTCTGTTTTACCTCAAACCAGGACAGGAGCCCAGAACTGGATGCAGTACTGCAGATGGGGCCTCACCAGGGCAGTGTATGACCTCCCTCAACCTGCTAGCCAGAGTCTTCTTGATGTGCCCCAGGATGCCATTGACCTTCTTGGCCACAAGGGCACATCTCTGGCTCACGGTCATCCTGTTGCCCATCAGGACTCCCAGGTCTTTTTCCTCAGAGCCGCTCTCCAGCAGGTCAGCCCCTAACCTGTATCGGTGTATGAGGTTATTAATTCCTAGGTGCAGGACCCTACACTTGCCCTTGTTGAATTTCATCAGGTTCCTCACAGCCCAACTTTCTAGCCTATGTCACATTTAATTGCAGCACAGCCTTCTGGTGTGTCAGCCACTCCTCCCAGTTTTGTACCATCAGCAAACTTGCTGAGGGTACACTCTGTCCCCTCATCCAGGTCTTTGATGAATATATTGAACAAGACCAGACCCAGGACTGCCCCCTGGGGAATGCTGCTAATTACAGCCCAGACACGTGGTGGAGTTTCTGTCTCTGGAGACATTCAAAACCTGATTGGACATGTTCCAGTGCAACTTGCTCTGGGTGGACCTGCTTTGGCAGAGGGGTTGGACTAGATGATCTCCAGAGGCTCCTTCCAACCCCCTATCATTCTCTGATTCTGTGAAATATCCTGAAATGGGTTTAAGGTAGCTGGGGTGTGGGGTGGGTTGCAGAGGTGGCCTCTGTGAGAACAGACATCGGGTTGCCCCTTTGCTGGACACAGCAGGTTACAGACAGCTCCAAAACAGACCCACCAGTGGCCAAAGCTGAGCCAATCAGAAAAACTGTTGGTGCCTCTGTGAAAACGTATTTAAAAAAGAATAAAACACTGCCCAGCAGTGAATGAGGAGAAAAACAACTGAGCAACAATCCAGCAGACAACAAAGTTAGCAAAGAAGGAAGGGGAGGAGGTGCTCCAGGTGCTGGAGCAGAGATTCCCCTGCAGCCTGGGGAAAGAACCCCACTGGAGCAGGCTCCTGACAAAAACTGCAGCCCATGGACAAGAGCGCACATAGGAGCAAGTTTTCCTGACTGGAACTGCAACCCTTGGAGGACTCACATTGAAGCAGTACTTTTCTGAAGGACTGAAGCCATTGGAGAAGACATGTTCTGGAGCAGAAGAAAAGTGTAAAGGGGAAGGAGGGACATAATACAGCAGAGGAACTGTTACTGACTGACCAATATCTCCTTAACTACCCCGCCCCCCTTGGGCTGTTTTCATTTTTGCTCATTTTCCATTCTATTCTACTTATAATTGGCAATAAACCAAATTCATCATTCATTAAAGGATTCTGAGCCAATTTTTTAAAACAATACTTAGATTTTTATTTGGTTAGAATACACTCCTAATTTTGTCATAGTCAGGAAATTGCTTAATTTTTGCTTTTATTTTCCTGCATTGCAAACTGGACCCTTATAGTCTAAAATGCCTGATAACCACAAAATGACATGATTGTCTAGGTTGGAAGGGGCCTTTCAGATCATCTAGTCCAACCATGAACCTAACACTGACAAAAACTATCACTAAACCATATTGCTAAGCGCTATGTTTATCTGTCTTTTAAATACCTCCAGGAATGACTATTCCACCACTCCCCTGGTCAGCTTGTTCCAATGCTTGATAACCCTTTCAGTGAAGAAATTTGTCCTAATATCCAATTTGAACCTCATAGATCAGCTTAGGAAGTATGGGTTAAATTAATGGACAGTAGGGTGGATTGAAAACCGGATGAAAGATGGAGCTCAGAGGGTCATGATTAATGGCGCAGAATCTAGTTGGAGGTCCATAACAAGTGGTGTTCTCCAGGGGTCAGTCCTGGGTCCAGTTCTGTTCAATATATTCATCAATGACCTGGATGAAGCAATGGAGTGTACTCTCAGCAAGTTTGCTGATGACAGAAAACTGGGAGGGCTGGCTGACACACCAGAAGTCTGTGCCACCATACAGTGAGACCTGGACAAGCTAGGGAGTTGGGCAGAGAGGAACCTGATGAATCATAGAATTGTCTAGGTTGGAAGGGACCTTTATGATCATCTAGTCCAACCATCAACCTAACTCAGATAAAAAAAAACATCACTAAACCATGTCACTAAGCACTATGTCAACCTGTCTTTTAAATATCTCCAGTGATGTTGCCTCAACCTCTTCCCTGGACAGCCCATTCCAATGCCCTTTGAATGTAAAAATTTTTCCTTATATCCATCCTAAACCTCCCCTGGTGCAATTTGAAGCCATTTCCTCTTGTCCTATCTCCTGTGACTTGGGAGAAGAAACCAACCCCTGCCTCTCTACAACCTCCTTTCAGGTAGTTGTAGAGAGCAATAAGGTCTCCCCTCAGCCTCCTTTTCTCTAGGCTAAACAACCCAAAATCCCTCAGCCACTCCTCATAAGACTTGTTCTCCAGACCCCTCACCAGCTTCCTTAAGCTTCTCTGGACCCGCTCCAGCAACTCAATGTCTTTTTTGTAGCAAGGGGCCCAAAACTGGACACAGTATTCAAGGTGGGGCCTCACCAGTGCTGGATACACGGGGATGATCACTTCCCTAGTCCTGCTGGCCACACTGTTCCTGATCCAGGCTGGGAGCCTGATACTGCTGGCGCATGTTCAGCCGACAGTCGACCAACACCCCCAGGTCCTTTTCTGCCAGGCAGCTTTCCAGCCACTCTTCCCCAAGCCTGTAACTCTGCATGGGGTTGTTGTGACTCAAGTGCAGGACCCGACACTTGGCTTTGTTGAAACTCATACCACTGGCCTTGGTGTGTAGTCCCAATCGAATTGGTCCGGGAGAGGTTTGTAATGATTCTGTGGATGCAATTAAGACACAAACGAGGTCAGATGCTTTTTTCTGTAGCTTTACGACTGTTACCTTAAAAAAAATGCTAAACGGTGATAGAGAAGATGCAGAGGTATAGAAAAGAAGGAAAAGAGAAGCAGTATTACTGAGCAAAGCAAAAGAGGTCACCACCAGCAGGTCTGCTTCAGTCCACTTCAGGCTGCACCACACAACAATTTGAAGGTCCTCTAGAGTCAACAGCGTCCCTTTGATCTGCGATTCTCAGGTTTCTTGAGTTGTAACGATGGTGAGGGACCCATTTGCAGTAGGGGGAAACAGTAACTTATAGTCCCTGTCAACTCACAGTTTAATCAAAGTGACAGTTACCTGTGCTCATCCAATTATTGTCCAACATGGTTGCTGTGTGAGCACCCCCAGGGCTCAGTATTGGGGCTGGTTCTCTTTAACATCTTTATCAATGATCTGGACAAGTGGTCAAGCATACCCCTGTAAGTTTGCAGATGACACCAAGCTGGGCATGAGTGTTGATCTGCTTGAGGGTAGAAAGGCATCTGGACAGGCTGGATCAATAGGCTGAGGTGTGAGAAACTGGACATGAGAACTGACAGAAAACAGTATGTCTCAAAGCTCGCTTGCCGCAAGATACCTACCATCTGTGTACATGATATAACATCAAAGGAGGTATGTCCTTGGTTTTCAAAACAACTGTATCTTGTTTGCCCTAAAAAACTTGTCTGCCATGCAGGCCCCAGCACTTCCCAGGGGGCAGAGGCTCACACAGCAACCATCATTTTCCCAGGCACCGAGGTCAGACTGACAGGCCTGGAGTTCTCCAGATCCTCCTTCCAGACTTTCTTGTGGATGGGCATCACATTTGCTAGCTGCCAGTTTACTGGAACCTCCCCAGTTTGCCAAGAATAATATTACAAATAACAAAAGGAAATATATTAAGTAGCTATCATAAAGGTTTATGCAAATTCAATTTTAAAAGAGTTTTCTTTAGAAGATACTTCAAAGCACCTTAAGTCTCAAGGAATCATATGATGTTTTGCATTGGAAGGGACCTTTAAAAATCAGCAAATCCATCCTCCCTGCTATGAGCAGGGACATCTTTAACTAGATCAGGTTGCTCAAAGCCCCATTCAGCTTGGACTTGAACACTTCCAGGGAGGGGGCATCCCCAACTTCTTTGGGAACCTGTTCCACTGTCTCAGCACCCTCATGATAAAGAATTTCTTATGTCCAATCAAAATCTTTTTTTTTTTTTTTGCTTGAAACCACTGCCCCTTTGAACTGTCACTACACACCTTGGTAAAAAGTCTCTCTCAGTCTTTCTTATAAGCCCCCTTTAAGTATTGAAAGGCTGCAATAATATCTCCCCATAGCCTTCTCTTCTCCAGGCTGAACAACCCCAACTCTCTCAGCCTTTTTTCATAAGAGAGGTGTTCCAGTCCTCTGATCATTTTCGTGGCCCTCCTCTAGACCTGCTCTAACAAGTCTATATCCTTCATGTGCTAGGGACCCCATAGCTGGATGCAGTACTCCAGGTGGGGGTCTCACAACAATGAAGCAGATGGGGATAATCCCCTCCCTCAACCTGCTGGTTATGCTTCTTTTGATGCAGCCCAGGATATGGTTGGCCTTCTGGGTTGCAAGCTCACATTACCGGCTCATGTCCAATTTTTCATCCACCAGTATCCCCAAGTCCTTCTCTGCAGGGCTGCTCTTAATCCACTTATCTTTAAGTCTGTACTGATATTGGGGATTGACCCAACCCAGGTGTAGAATCTTGCACTTGGCCTTATTGAACTTCATGAAGTTCACATAGCTCAACCTCTCAAGCCTGTCAAGTTCCCCCTGGACAGCATCCCTTCCCTCAACAAATCAACTGTACCGCTCAACTTGGCATCATCCACAAACTTGATGAGGGTGCATTTGATCCCACTGTCTATGCCATTGATCAATAAAATAAATAGCATTAGTCCCTGTGCAGCTCAGGATGGGGAATGGTAGAGCAGCTTGGTGGGCACCTAGCATGCAGACAAGGTCAGCCCACCACAGACACATGAACATAGTCTCATCTCCTTACTTCATCACTAAGCATCTCAATATCATTGAGAACTACAATCTTTGCATCACTTCAACCAAATCTACTAACAGACTCAGAAGTTAAAAAGGAATAAATGGAGAGAGCATTTTTATCAACCCTTTTTTCTTTAGGAAAACACACAAAACCACTTTCTTAAAAGCTATACAAAGAGATAAAATACCCTAACGAAAGCCAGCCTGTGACACAAAGAATCTAAGTACATTAAGACACATTCAATAAAATACTACTAATAAAAAATTAATGAAGTAGATACAATATATATAAACACATATACAAAACCATATTAAGCTCCCAGGGAGATGTCACTGGCAGGTACTGGGGAAGCTCACTATTGGCATCAGTGACAAATGGGAAGCAGATTCCAGAACACTCTGCTGGGGACATAAAGTAGACAAAGTGACATGATCTTCCTCAGACATTAGAAGAAAAACCTGGGGGGGGGAAAAGGCAAACTGAATCTATTAATCCCTCAGTTTTTATACTGAGCATGGCAGATGGGATGGAATACCCAATTGCCCAATTGGTCAGTTTGGGTCACCTGATCTGTCCACTCCTCCCCACAGGTGCAACACCTCCACAGGATAAACAATCAAGTCAGCTGACCCTAGTCACCACAGCAACAAGTATAAGCAAGAGCCTCTCTCACTGAACAGAAAGTTGGCTCTTTTTACACCCCTTATTCCATACTATTTGCATCGTGCTCAGATTACTAATACTTCTTATCCATCAAATATATACAGAGATCAGTCAATTATAATTTATCTTTATACAAAAAAAATTTATTAAGTCTCTTCAGTTCATAATTGCAAACTGCAATCTATTATAGAAGACTCAGGATTGAGTATTCTCACCAAGGGTTAAATTTCCCTGAGGTAAACATTGAATTTCTCTATTCTCCAGCATCACCCACCAAGTACATACAGGTCCTTAAGCAATAACAGTCCCACCAATCGGTTTGCCTTTACGTGAGGCAGGAAAAATTCAAACAGTTTTTCCTAGCATATTCCTTTCATGCACCATGGGGACTTTATCCCCTTTCTATAGTATATAAAAGGTATGAATGAGAAGGACCAGCTGGATTGATGGATCCCCTGGTATTAACTAACCAGGTGGCTTGTGCTAAATGCTTCTCCCAATTTTTAAAGGATCCACCACCTATTGCTTTCAGGGTGATTTTTAAAAATCCATTGTATTACTCATTTTTCCCAGAAGCTGGTGCATGATAGGGAATATGATATACCCACTCAATGCCATGTTCTTTTACCCAAGTACTTATTGTTTTTTAAATGAGTCTCGTTGTCTGACTCAATTCTTTCTGGAGTACCAGGTCGACTTACCTTTCAAGACCAAGGATGGTGTTTCTAGGTAGTGGCATGGGGCACGGCATAGGTTTCCAACTATTTGGTGCTTCCTCCCATCATTGTAAGCACATAACTCTTACCCTGGTGGGTTTGAGGGAATGTGATATAGTAAATTTGTCAAGCCTCCCCAAACTTATATTTTAATCATCGTCCCCCATACCACAAAGGTTTTAACCTTTTAGCTTGCTTGATTTTGGCACATGTTTCACAATCGTGGATAACCTGTGGAACAGCATCCATGGTTAAATCCACCCCTCGGTCACGGGCCCATTTATATGTTGCATTTCTTCCTTGATGACCTGAAGTGTCATGGGCCCACCGAGCTAAAAATAGTTCACCTTTATGTTCCCAGTCTAAATCTGTCTGGAAAATCTTAGCAGCCTGATCCACTTGATGATTGTCTTGATGTTCCTCATGGCCCAACTAATGGGTACATGGGCATCTACATGACATAGCTTAATGACTAGTTTCCCTAGCCGGTCACCAATCTCTTGTCAGAATAGAAGCAGCCCAGATGGGTTTACCTTTGTGCTGCCAGTTGCTCTGCTTCCACTGTTTTAACCATCCCCACAGAGCATTTGCCACCATCCATGAGTCAGTATAGAGATGGAGTATTGGCCACTTTTCTCTTACAGCAATGTCTAAAGACAGCTTGATGGCTTTTACCTCTACAAATTGACTCGATTCACCTTCTCCTTCAGTAGCTTCTGCAACTCATCGAGTAGGACTCCATACAGCAGCTTTCCACTTTCGATGTTTTCCTACAATACGGCAAGATCCATCAGTGAACAAAACATACTGTTTCTCATTATCTGAGAGTTCATTATATGGTGGGGCTTCCTCACCACAAGTATTTGCCTTCAGGCCAGTTTGTGATCACTTCTACAATTCCTGGATGATTTGGGTTTTGTATTCGAGTTTGCTGTGTGATTAAGGCAACCCACTTACTCCGGGTAGCATCGGTGGCATGATGAGTAGAAGGAATTTTACCTTTGAACATCCAACCCAGTACTGGTAATCGGGGCGCCAGGAGGAGCTGTACTTCAGTACCAATTACTTCTGAAGCAGCTCTAACTCCTTCATATGCTGCCAAGATTTCTTTCTCAGTTGGAGTATAGTTGGCCTCAGAAACTTTGTAGCCTCGACTCCAGTATCCTAGGGGTCGACCTCGAGTCTCCCCTGGTGCTTTCTGCCAGAGGCTCCAGGTAGGACCATTGCCCCTGGCTGTGGTGTAGAGCCCATTTCTAATGTCCCGTCCTGCTCAGACTGGTTCACGGGCGACTGCATGTACAATCTCTTGTTTAATTTGATCAAAGGCCTGTTGTTGCTCAGGACCTCACGTAACATCATTTTCTTTCAAGTCCCTTCATAGAGAGGTTTCACAATCTGACTAGAACCTGGAATATGCATTCTCTAGAAACTCACAACACCTAAGAAGGATTGTGTTTCCTTTTTGTTAGTTGGTGGAGAAATAGATGTTATTTTATTAATCACGTCCATTGGGATCTGGCGACAGCCACCTTGCTACTTAATTCCCAAAAACTGGATGTCTCATCCAGGTCCCTTGACCTTACCTCTTTTTACAGCAAAACCTGCTTCTAGAAGAATCTCGATGATTTTCTTACCTTTCTGGAAAACTTCTGCTGCTGTATTACCCCACACAATGATGTCATCAATGTATTGCAGGTGTTCTGGAGCTCCACCCTGTTCCAGTGCAGTCTGGATCAGTCCATGGCAAATAGTAGGGCTGTGTTTCCACCCCTGGCGCAGTTGATTCCAGGTGTACTGGACACCCCTCCAGGTGAAAGCAAACTGTGGCCTGCACTCTGCTGCTAAAGGAATAGAGAAAAAGGCATTAGCAATGTCAATTGTAGCATACCCCTTGGCTGCCTTTGACTCCATTGGCGTTCTAGCATGTCTGGCACAGCAGCACTCAGTGGTGGTGTGACTTCATTCAGGCCACGATAGTCTACTGTTAGCCACCAGTCTCTGTCAGACTTTCCCACTGGCCATATTGGGCTGTTAAAGGGTGAGAAATTCTTGCTGATCACTCCTTGGCTTTCTAGCCAATGAATTAGGGTCTGGATGGGAAATCAGGGAGTCTTGGTTTGTGCTATACTGTCGTCAATGCACTCTAGCAGTAGCAATTGGCACCTGCTCTTCTTTAACCCTCAGCAATCCCACAACAGAAGGGTCATCTGAAAGGCCAGGTAAGGTAGACAGCTGTGTAATGTCCTCAGTCCCTACAGCTGCTATACCAAAAGCCCATCCATACCCTTTCAGGTCTTTGAAATACCCTCTCTTGAGGTAGTCTATGCCAAGGATGCACGGGGCATCTGGGCCAGTCACAATAGAATGCTTCTCACATTTATTCCCAGTTAGGCTCACTTCGGCCTCCAGTACAGTCAGTTCTTGAGACCCACCTGTCACACCCGAAATCTTAACAGATTCTGTCCCTTTATGATTCGATGGCAATAGGGTACACTGTGCACCAGTGTCCATCAGGGCTTTATGCTTTTGTGGCTCTAATGTGCCAGGCCATCAAATCCACACAGTCCAATAAAGTCGGTTATCCCTCTCCTCCTCCTGGCTGGAGACAGGGCACCTCTAATGTCTATAATTGGCAGATGAGTTTCTACCTGGACCGGAGAACCGCCCCCTACCCACTGGAGCAGCAGTCCTCCTGGAATAATTCTGTCTTCTATCTGCTTTACCTTGCAACTCAAGCGCTCTTGCTTGTAGGACTGGGGTAGGTTTTTTTTATCCCACTTACTCATGTCCTCTCCATAGTTGCAGAGGCAATGCCACAGGAAATCTTGGAGCGGGTCCTGTTTCTCTTGAATCATTTTCATAGGAAGGCATTTTTTATTAATGACTGAGACGTGGGTCTGTTCAGGGGACGAGTGGGATTCTTTCTCCATCCCGGATAGTTTTTCAAACAGTTTCTCAAGCAGTTTATAATTTTTCTTAGCTATTTCCTCATTTTGCTCAGCTATTCTCTTGGTCATTTCCTCTATTTTCTCAGACAGTTTTTCCACAGCTGCCACAGTGAGAGGATGAGAGAGACAGTCTTCATACTGTCATACCCTCTTAGCCACTTCATTTACAGTTGGTGTATCAGCATCAGATCTTCCCCAAACCATTGTTGACAATGTATGGGAATACATCGGTGGTGCACTCTGCACAAACTTTCTTAGCAAAGATAATTTGCATGGCATTTCATCAGGGTCTACATTCACTTGCCAGTCACCATAAATCACCTCTCCTCAGGTACTTGATACCTTTTTCCATGCTGCTCCATTTGCTTGCATGGCATTTGATATCATCCTTCAAGGGATACCTGCCCTTTAATGCTGATAGCAATTGCCTCCAGAGACTGTGAGCATTTGTCTTCTTCCCATTTGCTTTCTCAATACCTCCATCTCTGGCCAGGTTTCCCAGCTGCCTAGCTTCTCTACCTTCTAAGTCTATGGTATCAGCCCTATTGTCTCAGCATCGGAGTAACTAGCAGATACGCCTCTCCCCTTCTTGACAACTGAAGTCCTTCCTCATATTTCACAAATCCTTAATAGAGAAGGATTTAACAATTATCTCTATGTCTGAGTCCTCCTGCATTGACGCTGCACTTTCCTCAATATAGCACCCATGGACATCACAGATGCATGCACTGCCCCAAAAGAAAGTTCTGGCTAAACAGCTCCAATCATTAAGCATACAGGTATCAAGATCAGGGTTTTGATCAGTGGTATGGTCTAGTTGGAGGCCAGTAATTAGCAGTGTACACCAGGAGTCAATACTGGGTCCAGTCCTGTTTAATATCTTTATCTAGATGATGGGGCAGAGAGTGCCCTCAGCAAGTTTGCTGATGGCACAAAAACTGGGAGGAGTGGCTGATACACCAAAAGGTCGTGCTGACATCTAGAGGGACTTCGACCAGCTGGAGAATTGGGCTGACAGGAATCTCATGCAGTTCAACAAGGGGAAGTGCCAAGTCCTGCACCTGGGGAGGAACAACCCCATGGACCAGTATATGCTGGGGGCCCCCCAGCTGGAAAGCAGTTTGGTAGAAAAGAAGCTGGTTGCCCTGATGGACACCAAGTTGAACTTGAACCAGTAATGTTCCCTTGTGGCAAAGGCAGAAAATGGTTTCTTGGGCTGCATTAGGAGGAGTGTTGCTAGCAGGTCAAGGGAGGTGATCCTTCCCCTCTACTCAGCACTGGTGAGGACATGCCTGGAGTCTTCTGTCCATTTCTGGGCTCCCCAGTACAAGAGACATAGACATACTGGAGACAGTCCAGTGAAGGGCCACTAAGATGATTAAGGGACTGGAGCATCTCTCTTATGAGGAAAGGCTGAGAGACCTGGGACTGTTTAGCCTGGAGAAGAGAAGGCTCAGGGGGGATCTCATCAATATCTATAAACACCTGAAGGAAGGGTGAAAAGAAGACAGAGCCAGGCTCTTTTCAGTAGTGCCCAGTGACAGGATTAGAGGCAATGGGCACTGTCTGAAACACAGGAGGTTCCATCTGAACATAAGGAAACCCTTTTTTCCTGCGAGGGTGACTGAGCACTGGAACAGGTTGCCCAGAGAGGTTGTGGAGTCTCCATCCTTGGAGATTTTCAAAAGCGGTGTGGACATGGTCCTGGGAAATTGGCTTGAGCAGGGGATTTGGACCAGATGACCTCCTAGGATGAAATCCCTGAGTTTATCACAGGAGTTCAAGAAGCCCCACCTCTCTAGCAGCTGTAAGGTGTTAGGGGGGTGTCTCAGTTCTAGATGATTGACCCCCACCTTTTTAATCCTCAAATATATAATCTCAATCAGTAGCAGTTGCGTAGTTAATTTATAGTGCATTCACTTTAAAGTGAAACATTTACAGCAAAGGTCCTACTGCTTTTGTGAATGAGTCTGGTATCTCTGATGGCAGGGTGAGATGTGAGTGGGAAAGGATAGTCTGAGTGTTATCTCAGTCCCTTCCCCTTTTGCTATGCAGTTTTTTGTGTTGGTTTTTTTCCCCTCTGTCTTTAATGCTTGCTTTCAAGATCTATGTGGGGGGTCCTACAGGACTGCTCTGAAACTGTAACCTGAGTCATCCCCACTGTGCCTGAATTGTTATCATTCTTAAAGGCAGAATCTTTTAAGGATCCTTACAAGGGTTCCATGTCCTTAAGGGAGGAAAGATTAAAAAAACAAAAAAAGGAATACGTATCTCATTGGATTAGGGACTCACCTGCTTACCTGAGCGTCCTTGAACACAAGGACCTCTTGTGCTATTGACAATCATACTGGCTGACCCTGGGTTGTCCTGTCCAGTCACCTCTTGTTTACAGGCAGGATGGTACGTGTGTGTCTAAGGAGAGATTTACATTTCCACTAGGTGCATTATTTGCAGTGTCGAGTGATGTTTGTTTCCCTATAATTCACTGATTTCCTCTGTACTACTTAGTTCTACTACTTGACTACATTGCAATTTTTCTACCTGATTCTTCACAAATTTGAAAGTTCAATTTGTAGAGATCTCAGCCTTAGCCTGATTCTCTCAGGTTTCCTTCTGCTTTATAGCCAATATCATG
Source organism: Calidris pygmaea (assembly GCA_003697955.1). Classification (NCBI taxonomy): domain Eukaryota; kingdom Metazoa; phylum Chordata; class Aves; order Charadriiformes; family Scolopacidae; genus Calidris; species Calidris pygmaea. Next base: position 267 of record QJSC01021658.1, on the reverse strand, counting down.
AATTATTTGATAGGTTGAAGTGATTCATTAGTTACAGGAGACTGGATCAGTCTCTTACTGGATTAGTAACAGACTGGATCAATGGGCCAAGGCCAATGGGATGAGGTTCAATAAGGCCAAGTGCCGGGTCCTGCATTTTGGTCACAACAACCCCGGGCAACGCTACAAGCTTGGGGAGGAGTGGCTGGAAAGCTGCCCAGCAGAAAAGGACCTGGGGGTGTTGGTGGACAGCCGGCTTAACATGAGCCAGCAGTGTGCCCAGGTGGC
>QJSC01021656.1:0-15611 GCA_003697955.1 Calidris pygmaea | reverse complement strand
ATTGGAATGGGCTGCCCAGGGAGGTGGTTGAGGCACCATCCCTGGAGGTGTTCAAAAGACGGGTTGATGTAGTGCTGGGAGGTATGGTTTAGCGATGGTTACTCCTTGTTTGTTGTGCGGGTGTCTATTTTTGTCAGTTAGGTTGACGGTTGGACAAGATGATCTTTAAGGTCCCTTCCAACCTAGAAGATTCTGTGAACCTGTGAAGGATGGTATCTGTTGTTTAGTTAGTTCTTTAGTGATAAGTCATTTGGGTAGGTGTGGAATTTGGATAATGAGGTGAAGTCTCTGTGCTCAAAGAGCAATTAAGACTGGCCTTGCTATCTCTTGTGCAACCCAAGGGAGTGGAGACTGGTCTGGCTATCACAGGATATTCAGATAAGGAGGGAGCCTAGTGGAGACAGGACAGCCCTGCTTTTCATCAGCAAAGGCAGTAAAATCAAGATAACAGGAACGTGTAGTTCTGAGTTTCTTCAAAAGGCTACCATGCCCGAGGATTGACATTTGCCTCATTACCTGTGAAATGCATATTAAATTTGACACCCCTGTATATGCTAATGAAGATTATCATAGAATGATTAGAGTTGGAAGGGACGTTAAAATATCATCTAGTTCCAACCCCCCTGCCATGGTCAGGGACACCTCCCACTAGACCAGGTTGTTCAAAGCCCCATCCAGCCTGGTCTTGAACACTTCCAGGGATCGGGCATCCACAGCTTCCCTGGGCAACCTGTTCCAGTGCCTCACCATCCTCACGGTAAAGAATTTCTTCCTAATATCTAATCTAAATCTCCTCTCTTCCAATTTAAAACCATTACCCCTTGTCCTGTCACGACACTTCCTGACAAAGAGTCCCTTGCCAGCTCTCCCATAGGCTTCCTTCAGATACTGAAAAGTGGCTATAAGTTCTCCCTGGAGCCTTCTCTTCTCCAGGCTGAACAACCCCAGGTCTCCCAGCCTGTCTTCATAGGAGACATGCTCCAGCCCTCTGATCATCTTCGTGGCCCTCCGCTGGACCCGTTCCAACAGGTCCACGTCCTTTCTATGTTGAGGACTCCAGAGCTGGACTCCAGGTGGGGTCTCACGAGCGCAGAGTAGAGGGGTAGAATCACCTCCCTCAACCTGCTGGCCACGCTTCTCTTGACGCAGCCCAGGATGCGGTTGGCATTCTGGGCTGCCAGTGCGCACTGCCAGTTCATGTTGAGCTTTTCATCCACAAGCACTCCCAAGTCCTTCTCCTTAGGGCTGCTCTCCAGCCATTCTCCACCCAACCTGTATTTGTGCCTGGGATTGCCACGTCCCAGGTGCAGGACCCTGCGCTTCGCTTGGTTGAACTTCATGCAATTTGCACGCGCCTACCTCTCAAGCTTGTCCAGGTCCCTCTGGATGGCATCCCTTCCCTCCAGCGTGTCGACCACGCCACTGAGCTTGGTGTCATCAGCAAACTTGCTGAGGGTGCACTCTATCCCACTGTCCTTGTCTCCGACAAAGATGATAAATGGCACTGGTCTCAGTACTGACCCCTGAGGAACACCACTCGTCACTGGCCACCATTTGGACATTGAGCCATTGACCACAACCCTTTGAGTGCGGCCATCCAGCTAAACATATATCATTATAGCACTCGTCTCTCCACCCAAATCATACTGCATGTCACCTCGGGGAGGGAAACCTCATCATTTTGGGGATAAAAAGACAGAGAAAATGACTGTTAAATTGGGAGAGAAGAACCTTGATACCTGATGGACCAGTCGACAGGCTGCGTTCTCTTCCTTCACCCCAGGCAGGGACACCTTTCTGGGTAAGTGCTGCACCTTTTACCCTCTGGTGAATGGTACCCCTGAGTTGCTGTATTATTATTATTTTTGCTAGCAATTTTAACCTTAATTAATTAGTGCTATTGTAGGTAGTGAATTTCTCAACAGCAATCTCAAACCTGTTCTGTCGCTCTCAATAAATAACTAATTTCATTTTCTGAGAATCTGTCTCAGTGAAAGTCCTTTCCTGGGACTCTGATAGGCAAATCAGTGAAAGTCCTGAGACTCTGACAGACAAATATCAAAATTACAGTTCTTTTAACACAACAGAATTAAAGACAGTTTCAAAAAATGATCAAAGTGATGGAGCATCTCTCCTATGAAGACAGGCTAAGAGAGCTGGGGTTGCTCAGCCTGGAGAAGAGAAGGCTCCGGGGAGACCTCATAGCAGCCTACCAATATCCAAAGGGAGCCTATAGGAGACCCAGAGAGGGACTCTTTGTCAGGAAGCATAGTGACAGGACAAGGGGCAACGGTTTTAAATTGGAAGAGAGGAGATTTAGATTAGATACCAGAAATAAATTCTTTACTGTGAGGGTGGTGAGGCACTGGAACAGGTTGCCCAGGGAAGTTGTGAATGCCCCATCCCTGGAAGTATTTAAGGCCAGGCTGGATAGGGCTTTGAGCAACCTGCTCTAGTGGGTGTCCCTGCCCATGGCAGGGGGGTTGGAACTTGTGGGAGAATTCTTAGAAATTAATGGTCATCCTGTGAGCACCCCAAACTCTGGGCAGCTGTTGACAATAGGCCTCTGACAATAGTCCAGGCCCTTGACAACAGTGCAGGCCTCCAGGTTACTAAACGGTTAAGTTGTGATTTGTAAACTAATGAAGCTGGCAGAAAAGGAGTAGCTGTCTTCTGAATGTACTGATAAGTAGGACCTTGAGTAGAATAAAAAAAGAGAAAAGACTGTGTGTGTAAACAGCTAATAATAGCCAACTATAAAAATATGTAACTAGTTATCACCTGCTAATTATAGTCCACTATAAAAGCATCACCTGTGAATTGTCTATAAAAGCTGAGCTATCTGTGCAATAAAGTGGCATCTACCTGATCACATTGGTTGTCATGTATGGTGTCCGAAGCTTCCGCGTCATTAGGAACTTGATGATCTTTAAGGTCCCTTCCAACTCTAACTATTCTATGATTCTATGAAAAGTGAAGCAAAGATTGCACACACGAGCAAAGCAAAATAAGGAATTACTTCACTGCTTCCCATCAGCAGGCAGATACCCAGCAACTTCATCGAAAGCAGGGCCGCAGCACATGTAACAGTTACTTGGGAAGACAAACACCATAACCGCAGACATCCCCCCTTCCTCCTCTTTCCACAGCTTTTATTGCTGGAATATCCCTTTGGTCAGGTTGGGTCAGCTGTCCTGATTGTCTCCCCTCCCAACTTCTTACACACCCTCAGCCTATTTGTTGTGGGGGCAGCATGAGAAACAAAGAAGGCCTTGATGTCGTGCAAGCACTGTTCAGCAATTGCTAAAACATTAGTGTGTTATCAACACTGTTTTGGTCACAAATCCAAAACACAGCTCCACACAGGCTGCTAGACCTCGTCTTCCTCTTAACCATGTCAAGCTTGGTAATATACTCCATCTTTATGTTTGGGATGAGACTCAAATTCAAAATACGCCCAAATTTGGGCCCTATGAGTAGTTGCACAAACTATCTCCTGTGAGGTAACACTAGTCATTATCCTGCTGTCCATAATCATATTAAGCAGAAACTATAACAGAAACACTCTTACTACTACCCAGGAACCCTAATACCCCATCTTCTCTTCATGGCCCCTTGCAATAATATGGTACATTTCAACACTTACTGAAACAAACCATGCCCCCTTTGACCTCACTGAAAGAGAGTCTGAGCTCATATCAGGATTCAACGTAGAATATGCTGCAGGACCTTTCTTCCCATTCTTCCTAGCTGAGTATGTAATAAGTAACTAGGGGTAATTTGCTGATCAAACAAGTTAAGCAAGAAGGACGAACCCATTGTGGCAGTCTTGAGAACTTCCTGTTTTATAAAAAGAGACACGACCACAATGTTATCTTAAGCACCTGTTAAACCACAATGTTATCTTACGGTGATAACGTGTGCCTTTGTACCAATCAACCATGTAAAGAATAGATCGTATAAACTGATTTTGTAATCAACATTTTATCGGAACTGCCTGAAGCAGAGGGGCATACCGAAGGTGTCAAGACCGACCTCTGTGAAGATAAAAAGGGCTGCTTGGCTTGCCTGAATTTGTGAGCCCTTGGTGGAGCTGCGACTCCCCGGCCGCCCAGCGCTGCTTTTGCTTTCCTACCTTAATAAATATTTAGTGAATCTATTTTGGACTCTATTTGCCTTAACTTCAACTATAACAAGTATGCAAACATTATATTAATGAATGTACTAACCACCATCCTATTCCTAAACCCAAGCTCACTAAATGTCCTGCTCCAAAGGTCCTGCTCCTCTCCTCAGGGTTCCTATGGATTCAAGCCTCATACCACAATTGCACTATGACCAACTAATAAAACTCATCTGTAAAAACTTCCTAACACTATGCTTATGACACACCAGCATGCCAATCTGCTATGCTGACCTACCCCCTTACTTAAGGAAATGTGCCTGAACCTAAAGGGTAACTATGATAAAGTGAACACAGAGGTATACCAGCCCTCTCATTTCCTAAACCAGACTTAGAAAATTAAGATGTGAACCTACACAGAAGAGATCAAAACTCTCTATATTCCCACTATATTATTTTCTGGTAGGGTCAGCTCACCAAGCTATTGGACCCATACCCCAAAAATGATGGGTAACCCCTTTCTCTACTAATGAACCCCCATGCAAAATTAATCTCCACCACCCAGGAGCCATTGAAGCTACGAATAAATATTTTCTAGTATAAGTGGGAAAAGGGACTTTTATCTTTAGTCTGAGCAGTTAAGCAAATTGAGAAAATACACCAGAGACAACCTGTTCAGACGAGAGGGCCATTTAATTTGTTAGAAACCATCCTAAAAGGGCCCCCAGATGGAATTGCACAAAAAGCCACCACTAGGAAATGGTACGCCTACCTGGTGGAAGTAGCAGATGAAATGCAAAAGACCTACAAAAATTTCCAAACTACAAATTGTGACGAACGGGAAAAAGGACTTCACTGAGAGGTTCAAATTAACAATTTATTTGGACTTCACTCACAGGTCCAATATGCCACTATTACAGGTTCTATGTGTACAATGGCGAATACACTATTGCAATTTAAAAGCAATTTGCAGAATACACTATTACAACCTACATGTGATCCCAAAAAGTAACAATACAAACCACAAGAGCGCTAGATATTAATAGCTTAAAGGAGTGCACTTATCATGATCTTAATAGAATGCCATAAACCATACGTGTGTTTCTTAATCACTTGCCCTCTCTCTCAGGTAAGGTCGCTCAATCCCTGGGAAGTTACCCTGTACAGCGTCCTGGACAAGGCAGGGATGAATCTCCTACAGGCCAGCTGTATCGTTGGAAGATTCCCCATTTTTCTCCCCAAACCTTATGGTTTATATTTCCTGATTCTGTGGGTGTGCAGGATTATGCCTGAGTGAATTACCCTATCTGGGATATTTACCTCTGGTGGTGTGATGGCTCCTGAGTTTCTGTTGCTAATTTTGTGATGCCTAGCACTCAAAGTCACTGGAATAGTGGTAGGATGGGACTCAGGGCATTTTGTTTGTTAAGGAAGTTTGTTAAAGCTCCATTTGGTTTTGGTTCTTATTGTGATGCAATCTTGAGACAACCCCGGGCTGAGCCGTTTCTGCAGCTCCCCCCAAGTTATCTCTGCATAGACAAGGTAAGGTGGAGATGAAGCTGAGTCGGATGACAACTCCCTGCATCTCACCTATTGTGCTCTGAAACCGGTTTGGCTGGGTGGTCCCATACACAAATGCCTATAAACACCAACCCACTATCACTGAAACAGCCATTTAAACCTTCACCAAGTCTAGATGCACCTCCCCTCACTGAGAAAACACCAGATGAGGGCATTTGGTTTACTGACCCCTCAGCAAAAAGAATAAATGGTAAATGGCAATATAAGGCTGCTGCACTAGAAATTAACACCGGCAAACAAGTAATAGAAGAAGGTGAAGGTAAGGTAATGCACAAATAGGAGAATTAAGGGCAGTTGTTCTAGCAGCACAGAACGGAGCAAAAGTTATCTATGTCGACTCCTATGCCGTATGGGCAGATGCCACCCAATGGCTTTGTAAACGTACTAGGTACAACTCAAACTAATGTTTCTCTTGCTCTTAGCTGTATTCAGGCTCAACTATGGATACAGTCTACTGTGACAGCAATTATAAGAGAAGGTGAAGGGAGCATCTTGCCCACTGAAATTCAAGAAGTATTCTGGAATAACACAACTAAATTTGAAATGGATTTCCAATTCTGGTGGCACCTAGTCAATTTCACTTTTGACCCTTCAAGTAGTAAAACCACAGCTTTTGTTCTAACAATATGCGATGCTTCAGTATATACCATATACCAAATCATTACACTGGGATTAAATCACAATGGAATTGTACTCTATCCATTGGAACATAGAGTATGGGCCCAACAAAACAGAAAAAAATGGCAAACAGTTGATGTTGATGCATGCATTGTATGAAAACAACAGGGATTTATCTGTGAAAGTAATACCATCAAGGCTCAAGACATTTGTCTTGACACGGAGCAAAATGTTTGTCATTTTGAAATATACCCGAATGAAACCCCTGAAACTGTACTAGTATATATTGGAAATGGATGTGTTTGTATAAGAACCCTTTGTGATTCTATATTTATAGATAACACCACTGTGAAGATAAAAAAAACAAACACTCAAATATCTGTATTTGTAATTTTACTAAAATTACAGGATGCAACTGTCACTATTCAGGTCCTGTTACAACCTACCAATTGCTACAGTCAAACTACACATTGTATCAGAATTTACTACCTACCCCCATTGGAATGGACCTTACACTGGTGAGAAAACTGTTGCAACATGATGACCTGAATCAATTACTAAAATGGATTCGAAACAACAGACAAAAAACACTGATTACCATCCATCATGATGCAAAACAGATATACCATATCCTAGAAAGAGTGAGGAAAGGTGGAGAACATCACTGGTGGGAAACCATCCAAAGATTGTCTCCAAAAGCAACTGAGACACTAAATCTAATGCTATCGTGGTTCTATTAGCTCTTGTTATTCTATGTTTGCTATGGAACATTGTCCTGTATAGTAAAACTTGGAGAATGACAAAACAAATTATGCTATTTCAAGAACCTTCCCATGTAAATAAAGTTCTTCAATCCCATTTGATAAAATAACATATATGCTTTAACAGCTATAGAGGTTAACGTACCACAAAATTTTCTCTCAAATTATAATTAAAATGCAGCACTGTCTATTTATAAGCACAGAGGCAAGAGGTGACAACACCACCACTCTGTGGAGAAGGCAGATTGACTTCAGTCATGGGGTGGGATGTGGTAGTGCAGACAGCCCCCCTGCCTGGGCCACATTGCAATGTCAACATCAGCCAACATTGTTCTTGCTTTAGTTACAAGGGCAGTGGGATCAACATTGTTCTTGTTTCAATTGCGAGTACAGTGAGCTGGGACAATCTGGCACTTTCTGACCTTGCCTACTGGGGCAGTGAGTTGAGACAATCTGGTACCTTCTTGCCCCAGTGGAAGTACAGTGAGTTGGGATGATTAGGCACTCCCTAACTGCACCTAGAACTCCTGTTGCCTGGGAAATGTACTGGAGACCCCTCCTGCCCAGATCACAAGCCCGCTCTGAAAGTTGCCAAGATCACATGACAAGAATTTGGAGCTCTCCAGGATCACAGCAGGCTGCTACCCCGTATTTCACGACCGTGATTCAGACTGTCTGCTGACAGAAGCCAACAAAGGGAGTAGTTTCAGACCATCTGCTTATAGAAGCTGACAAAGGGATAAGACTTAGGAGTTTCAGACCATCCACTGACAGAAACCAATGAAGGGAATAGAGTGAGTATAGTTCGATTTCAATCATTGGGTACCAAAATTTACTACAATCTGTAGAAAAGAAAACATCTTAATCATAGGCTAAACTCTCTATCTCTCTCTTTGTGTATGTGATTTTATTTAGGAAACTGGTGAATCTTTAACTAAATCATGCAGTTTAATTATAACAAATTGTTGATTATTGACTAATTAAGTGTTGCTAGAAAATCATATAATCTAATTTTGTGATTTGTTATAGTAGTGTTAATGAACCTCAGACTACTACTGTTCCAAAGACACGAGACCCATAATCACATGTTGAAGCACTACACTGAAAGCCCCTACACCTGATCCCTTTAGACATAAACCATTGACCAAGTCTGGGACTAGGAATGGATCCAGCCACACCTAGACTCCTCTCTGAGAAGGAGTTTAGAAAGCAAGAGGGTCCACTCTGTGGACTTTGTGACTCAACAGGAGGTTTTCCTTACCCTGTTATTAGACATAAACAGTTGCCTTCCACATAATAAGTAATAGAATGAGCCTCTGTTAAGTTGCACTTTTATAGATTTATATTAAAATCAATTTTCTAATATCGTTGATTTTTTAAGTGACCTTAAGTTCTCCTCTCCTTCCATGACAACAGGCCAGTGAGACATCACACAACTAAGCCACTCAACATCCTGCTTCTTACTAACAACAGCAATTGCAATCAAACTAGTCCCATTCCATTTCTGATTCCTAGGGGTACAAGGCTCGTCCCTGACCACTACCCTCCTGCTCTCAATAGTAATGAAATTCCCCCCAGTCATCATTCTCTTTCTAACGTCCCATTTACTCAATTGAACACTATTAACTGCTACAGCTATTACTTTAGATGCCTTAGATGGCTGAATAGGACTAAACCAAACAAAAACCTGAAAGATCCTAGCCTTCTCATCCATCTCCCACTTGGACTGAAAGGCCGTAATCATCGTCTATATTCCTAAACTCACCCTACTCTCCTTCTACCAATACACCCTAATAACTGCAACTGTATTCCTCTCCCTTAACACAAAGTCCTAAAACTGTAAAAAATAATAATCTCCTGAACAAAACCTCCTATGCTAAACACAAATAAAGGGTTAACCTACTGTTGCATTAAGAGGAATGTAGTTTTGATATTTGTCTGTCAGAGTCCCATGCAAGGGACTTTCACTGAGACAGAATCTCAGAAAATGAAATTAGTTTTTTATTGAGAGCAACAGAATGGATTTGAGATTGCTGTTGAGAAATTCACTACCTACAATAGCACTAATTAATTAAGGTTAAAATTGCAGCCTGTCGACTGGTCCATCAGGTATCAAGGTTCTTCTCTCCCAATTTAACAGTCATTTTCTCTGTCTTTTTATCCCCAAAATGATGAGGTTTCCCTCCCCGAGGTGACATGCAGTATGATTTGGGTGGAGAGACGAGTGCTATAGTCATATATGTTTAGCATGATCTCGATAATCTTCATTAGCATATAGGGGTGTCAACTTTAATATGCATTTCACAGGTAATGAGGCAAATGTCAATCCTCGGGCGTGGTAGCCTTTCCAAGAAACACACAACTACACAAATTCCTGTTATCTTGATTTTACTGCCTTTGCTAATGAAGATAAGGGCTGTCCTCGCTCCCCAGGACTCCCCATTATTTATACATCCTGTGATAGTCAGACAAGTCTTCACTCCCCTGGGTTGCACAAGAGATAGCAAGGCCAGTCTTAATTGCTCTTTGAGCACAGAGTCTTCACCTCATTATCCAAATTTGACATTTTCCACCCTATGACTACAGTCACTCGAATTGAAATCCAAATCACACTCTCATAAAATCGATTTATGGGGGTAACCCTTACATTAGACTTCTCTTCTTCAACTACAGGACTCACCTGCATTTCTATCGTACCAGCGATCATACACATCCGATGAATTAACACCCGAGTCAACATAGATTTGACACAAGCCAATATAATACAAAAAACAATGACTATAATAATCACAGATTGAAACAATTTAATATTAATTTTTTGTTATTATTAATTTAATATTTTGGGTAAGTGCATTCCCCAGGGAAATTTGTCACGTGGTTTCGCCAACAGCATCCTGGCTTGTATCAGAAATAGTGTGGCCAGCAGGACTAGGGAAGTGATTGTGCCTCTGTACTCGGCACTGGTGAGGCCTCACCTCGAGTATTGTGTTCAGTTCTGGGCCCCTCACTACAAGAAGGACATTGAAGTGCTGGAGCGTGTCCAGAGGAGAGCCACCAAGCTTAGGGAACTGGGCATATTTAGTTTGGAGAAGAGGAGGCTGAGGGGGGACCTCATTGCCCTCTACAACTACCTGAAAGGAGGTTGGCCTCTTCTTGCAAGTGAATAATGACAGGACCAGGGGAAATGGTCTGAAGTTGCAGCAGGGGAGGTTTAGATTAGATATTAGGAAGAATTACTTTACTAAGAGGGTGGTCAGGCACTGGAACGGCCTGCCCAGGGAGGTGGTGGAGTCACCGTCCCTGGAGGTATTTAATAAGTGTGTAGACGTGGCACTTCAGGGCATGCTCTAGTTCCCGGGATTGTGGGGGTCTTTTGTGTGTGTATGGTTGGACTCAGAGGTCCTTGGTGATCTCAGAGGTCCTTTCCAACCATGAAGATTCTGTGATTCTGTGATTGTTGCATGGCAATATTTACCTTCCCAGCAGGTCTCTTTCTGGCCAGTGTACAACCAGCCGAGAGAATATATTGTAGTGTTTCCAAACTTCATCTTGCCTACATTAGTTTTTCTCATGGCCGTAAAGGTTTGATTTAGATCAAGGGTTAAAATTCCCCAGTCCAAAGGTGAAGCAGCAGATTTGAGTAGAGGCAAACATGCCATTATTTGATGGACATTATGTATATGCCCAAAAGCACAGATCAATTGCAATACAAGGTTTGAGGAAAAACTCCATCCACAGATAGACAACAATAGAATACCCAAACTATATTTTACCAGCATTGTGGTTAAAATTTTCAGTTGCCAAACTGTTGTCAACACTATGAAATCAAGTCAGATTGTTACAGCTATTAGCGGGCCTTGAGGACACTCCAACTCTGTGTAGGATAGGCTATAGTCCCAGGTGCTATTTGTTGTCGTCAGTGTTTCTGCAAAGTAAAACAAAAAAGAATTCTCGGTCATATTCTGACTGGCAGAGTGAAGTTAAAAGGTAGGTACCACCCATCTGGTACTGATTTGGTGTATTTTCCCAGAACTGTCCTTTGCTTCCCAAGCATAGAGATTCTTTGGAGTTGTTAACACCATTGCCACTGTTTCAATCTGGGGCATTTTGACCATTACTGGTTGGCCCACATAAAATCCTGTAGGATATTCCCCTGGTTTAGTGTGTACTTTAGGGACAGTGGTGGAGGCTGATACACAAAAAGCCCTCATCCTTGGGCTTCTATCTCTACGCCACCGATTATTTAACTGACATCAGACAGTTGCATCAGACAATCACAGGTGATCACCTGCCACCCAGGTTCATAGGTTTTAGTGAACTGTTTGACCAACCCATTTGTTCGCTCAACAATACCGTTAGCTTGGGGATAGTACGGAATATGGAATACCCATTGAATCCCTTCTTCCTTTGCTCAGTCTTGGACTACTTGTCCTGGGTCTGGTGGGGATGGGGTTAATTCTCCCCAGGATCTAGCAGGGACACAGGTATTCCATCCCACTAAGCCATGCCCAGGGGGTAGCCAGGAGCTGGCCAGGGAAGGGGAGGAAGTCACCACGGGGGGAGCGGGCTGCCAGGGTCCTCCAGTCGGCAAGTGGTGGTATAATAATCGTGGCTGTATATTCCTCTCTCAGCAGCATTATTGCTGCTTTCTTGTTCCCTTTGCTGTTCTGTTAAACTGCCTTTGTCCCAACCCACGAGTTTTGCCTTTTTCTTCTGATTCTACCCTCACGGCCGTGGCGGTGGTGTTGAGTCTGGTCCAAGAGAGCAGCTGCCACGTGGTTCTTTGTTGCCATCTGAGGCTAAACCACACCACTACTGTAGCTGAAAAGTGTGACCCGTTATCACTTTGCATCTCCCCAGGAAGGGGAAGTGTGCTAAACCACTCTTTTAAACATTGGATGCAGTTTTTCCCAGAGGTAGCAGCAACTGCTGTAGTCATGATTACTCCTGAAACAACTTCCACCCCCACTAGTATGTATTTTTTACTTCCTGAAGGCTGGAGTGGGCCTATGTAATCAATCAGCCAAGTGTGACACAGTGTTTTCTTATCTCAGATATGCAGGGGAGGTGTTTTATTCGGATGGTAAATGACATTGTGAACAGGCTGTCACCGCTTGTTCACACAGCTTTACTGATAAGGGCCATCCACAGGCTATGCCTTCCTGGTATAGATCAGCTTGCCCACTGTGGCCTTGTTTAACATGCAATCATTCGAGCAAGTGTTCCCATTTGTGTTTATCACTTACTATATCAATTTCTTGCAGTCGTGTGAGACTATCCACTTGCTGATTAAACTGGGCAGCAATAGAAGCTAATTGATCATGTCCTTTTACCCATCCAACACACAGTATTCTTTGTTCCCCTATCTCTAGCAATTGCTTCCAATTGTCAGTTTGACAGACTGGGACTCTATTTACCTGCCAGTCATTGGCTGCCCAATGACCTATCCACTCTGTGGCCCCTTTGAAAACAGCATATGAGTCGATATAGATATGGCTAGCACCATGTTGTGCAGCTAGCAGGGCTGCTCTAAGTTCCCCCACTTGTGCACTTCCCTTACCTTCCTCACTCAGCCTTTCCCTTGTGGCCACTTCCAATGCCACAGCCTTATAATTCCACTCATTGTTCTGTCTATAGGATGTTGCATCTGTGAACCACAGTCCTTTTAGGTCGCTACCTTCTTCCAGGGGTGGCGCCTCATATTGGAGATGACTTACTCATTGTGGTTTGGAATGTAAAGTGTAATCTATGTCTTTCTGTAACTTAGATAATTTAACACTGTCTTCTGTGATAAACATTATCTCGTTGATAACTTCCAAATATGCATACCACTTACAAAGGGTAGGTTTCTGGGCAATGCCTGCAGGTGGCGCTGTATCCTTACGAACTAGGTCTAAAGGGAGAAAGGGGCCCCTGATAATCACATTCTGATCTCTCCTAATGTGTTCAGCCAGTTCTACAGCTCATACTAAGGATAGTAGGCCCTTTTCAAGATCCGAATATCGCATCTCGGCATCATTAAAAGAGTGAGAGCTGAATACCAGTGGCCTCTCAGGTCCATCTGGTCCTTTTACCACAAATTACAATGAGAACCATGCTCATTGAATCCCTATTCCACAAAAATGGGATCAGATGGATGTATTTGGCCTAGTTGCTGGAACAACCTTAATTCTCAGACCAAGGTCTTCAATGACTTTGCCTGCTGTTCAGTCCATTCCTATTTTTTCCCTTTCTCAATAGGTTTTACAGTGGGTGCGCAATAATAGAAAAGCCAGGGACATGTTTGCACCAATAACCCAGAGTCCCCAGCAGCTGCTGTAGCTCCTTTCTGTTAGATGGTTCCTGCCCCTGCTCTATTTTCTCCAGTGTATCTGGGGGAATGGAAACAGATCCTTTTATCCACCAGACCCCCTAAAAAATTAGCTTCCTCTGCAGGGCCCTGACACTTAGACAGAGGAATATCTATCTAGTCCTAGAGTTATTAATTTTTCTCGCACACCTTCCAGAATGCACTTGATATCCTCAAAATTGTCTCCCCCTATCAGTATGCCATTGATATATTGATAGATGGTAACGCCCTGTGGGCTAGAAATTTCTGCTAAAACCTTCACCAAGGCATTATGGGCAATAGCAGAGGAGTGCTTATAACCCTGGGGCAACCTGTTAAAGGTATACTGTACCCCTTTCCAAGTAAAGGCTAATTTGGCCTTGTCACATTCCTGCAGTGGAATCTTAAAAAACATATCCTTTTTATCTAGGGTTGCCCTCCATGTGTGAGACACTCCCTGGATTTGGGTTACTAACTCTGCAATATTCAGTACAGCAGCAGTTAAAGGTGCAGTGCTAGCATTCAGTTGCCTGTAATCAATCGTAAGTCGCCACTGTCCGTTCGGCTTTTTTACTGGCCAGACAGGAATATATGGGGAATGAGTGTAAGTGATAATATCTCTTTATTCCAAGGCTACTACCATCCTGTCGATTCCTGACTGCATGGTCACCTGCAGCATTGTCTCACATTGGTATGTTTTGATGAGGGCAAGGGTATAGACATCTCTAATAAATTTATACTTTTTGTCTCATCCCCTCCTGTGTTAACTCGCCCAGTGAATGGAGCCATCAGGGAGTCTCCATGTTCTGCCAAATAATAAATCAAATCCCAATATGTTAGTATTGGCTGCACCCATCAACACTTCACTTTGAGTCAATTTATCTTCTCTCGGGAGCCATAAAGTGATCTTTGCTGTGGGGCATTCCTTTGTGATCCCATCAATTCCTGTGAATTTTAGCTTGTGGCGACCAAGTTTAACATTTAGGTGTTCTGCAGTCTCCTTAGTAATCACCGATATTTGATCACCAGTATCAATAAAAAAATTTACAAAAACTCTCTGGGGTCCTGCTGGTACAGGAACAATTGGTTCATGATGTTTACTAGAGATGCACTGCATAGCTAACACCCTCTGGACAAGGTGGTTCACTGTCGTCCCCGGGGGCATACGTTTTTTTACAGTGTCTGTTTCCTGTCAATCAAATCCCTCTGTGGCGCTGAGGGTGTGGGTTTGTCAAGGGCTATAGGCCTCCCTGGTGACTGACATCCCTTAAGCGAATCAATTATCCTGCTCAGCAATTTTACCAGGGCTCGGAGATCAGCAGTGGATGAGCTGTGTAACAACCATCGAGATGCTTCCATCGCCACAGCCTGTGGCCAGAGGTCATTGCACTCCTTATCAAATTTAGGTTTGGCCTCAGGTTTAGGCTTAGGAGTATAGACTTGATGGACTCAACGAGGGGGGATGTTGTGGGGCCTCTCAGCGGTTGAACCAACCCAGCCCATCCTGTGTCCATAATCTACCAATACCTGTACAAAATTGCCCCAAGTAGTTACATGAACCTGTTCTGCCTGGTCTCTCTGTCACGTACCGCCCTGTTGCACAACATTACGGGTGGCTTGTATACAAACTTGCACATTGTCGTGGTTTCAGCCGAAATCACTGCAACCGAACCAACAGATGGCCCTTCCCCACCCCCCGAAAGAGGAGAGGAAGAGGTAAGGAGATTGAAAAGTTTAGAATTAACTAAACTACTTTAATCAAAAATAATATTAAAATAAAAGAGAAGAAAATAATGAAATTGATACAATATATATACAAAACCGTATCAAGCTCCCAGGATGACAGTCCCGTCACCAGCAGGCACTGGGGAAGTCCCAGACTGGACTCAGCGACGGATGGGAACTGGATTCCAGCTCTGGAGTCAGGAACACACGGATTGGGATCAAAGGCAGATGAACAGACAAGGTCCTCTTTGGACGTCGGCCATTGCAGGAAGAGCCTTGACCCTTTGATCCCTCAGCTTTTATACTGAGCATGGGGCAGATGGGATGGAATACCCCTGTTGGTCAGGTTTGGGTCACCTGTCCTGTCCGTTCCTCCCCACAGATGTGACCCCTCTACGTTTTTTCCGTTTCCGACCCTCTAAGGGGCAAATAACGAAAATTGGCTGACCTTGGTTGTTATAGCAATAAGTATAAG
>QJSC01021635.1:71200-131683 GCA_003697955.1 Calidris pygmaea | reverse complement strand
CCCACCTAAAATTTGGATTAATCCAACTCTGCGCTGGAGTTTGAATCGCTGATGGCAGCGCACCCGTACCTGGGATGGTTTTTAAGTCTAAATGACTCTTTAATGTTAATCCCAAGGCCTTGAGTTAAGCTAATACCCTTGGGAGAGAGCATTTCAGCGCTCCTCCTTTGGGAAGAAAGGCGTGCATTGAGGCCTTCCATCTCCAGTGAAGTCTTTGCTCTGATGCTAAAGGAGCCGCTGACGGGGTATTTCCCACCGAAATCTGTGGTTGCTGTATTCTTCCTGCTGCGGATCGAGACAAACCAAGGTCTAGCCTGTCTGTGAGCCAGATGTCTTCATGTAACTCTTTTCCAGAGGAGCTGGAGATGGGTTCAAAGGCGCTTTTTCAAAGGAGGCTGCTAGCAAGACGTCAAGATTCGTCGGTGGCTTAAAAAGAGGGGAGGGAGCGAGCTCGCCGTCCTCCTGGTAAAATTAATATTGCTGATATAAAGGTGCCTGAGAAGGGCTCGCAGCTGAATTTCTGTGATTTATTGTGAACTTCATCTGAGGTGCCTGTAACTGGTGATTCCTGGGTATGCTCTATGTGGCTTAAATTAGGTCATTAACTATCCTAATAAGAGAAACAGAAATGCCGTGGTCTTCCGTAACCTGCAGCTCTGAGGGAGCGAGAGAGAGGAGATGCGGCCAGTTGGCCAAGAGCCCAGAGCTCCGTAGCTTCCAGCTGAATAAAAGGTGGGTGAAGAGATGCAGGAGGATTAAATTGGGTTACATCAGGTGCCGGCTGGGTCTTTGCTGGGAGGGTGCTGCTGTTGGGTGCTGTGGGACTTCCTCCCTGGGACAAGGAGGAATCAAAGAATCATAAAATCATTTAGGTTGGGGGGGAAAAAAAGACCCGTAAGATCATTGAGCCCAGCCATAATAGGAGAGGGAGACTTCTGAGGTCTGGACTGTTGAAGGTTGTCCAAATCCTGACCCACGTTGCGTTTCACGAGGGATTTTCCCGATCGCTGTGATGGTGAGCGTGTGGTTGGTGGGTACGTGGGGTTTTATTTTGGTTTTGGGGAATTTATATTTTTATTATTTTCTTTTTTTTTGCTGCTGCCCTACTGGGACAGGAGCCACTTTCTACCGTGGTTGCAACCACAAAATGGATTTTATGCTTAGTCCTGGGCAGCTGCTGCAGCTGTTACATTCAGCAGTGGTGCTGGCCATAATCTTGACCAGCTTTATAAAGATTAATGAAGATATCTGTACGCTAACGAACCTGGCAGCGTAAGAGCAGTGAGATGCATGGATGGCAAGGCTGGCTTTTTATTCCGATTTAAAAGAAAATCCCTTCTTCCTCGTTCTTCCTAACCTATATTGGACACTTTGGGCCTGTAATTGCGCGTTATAACTAATGAGTGGTAAGATAGCATCATCTTGAAGCAGGAAGTCCTAGACCTGATGGTTGAGAAGCCTCTCCAACCCATCAACTAGTTGTAGGGCTTCCAGAGATGTTTTAGAGAATGTAGTTGAATCCCAGATCATGTCCAAAAATAATTGTAGAAAATATTTTATGGATTGCTTGGCTTCTGAAAAATAGAAAAATAATGTCTGCTCCTGCATTATCAGTTTGATGTGGGACCTCCTGAGTATGTTGTGTGAGGGCAGAGTGTGGTGTTGCTGATCGTAGCTCTGGTGTGTGTTTGTTTTGCTTCCCTGTTTACAGAGCTGCTCCTCCACCTCTTTAATATTAAAAAAGAAGCTGGTAAAATCTGGGACAATCCCAGCAGCCTGTCTGTGCATCGCTCTATCTTTAGAGCTGTGGCTTTCAACAGTTGAAAGCTGCCTTATTGCCTGTGGTTGTGGTATCTACAACTCATCTCTCAATTAGGACTCCTGAGTCTCCAAAAACCTTAAGCTGGTCCTGGCACGATCGTAGAATGGTTTGGGTTGGAAGGGACCTTAAAGATCATCCAGTTCCAACCCCCTGCCATGGGCAGCGATGCCTCCCACTAGACCAGGTTGCTCAAACTCACATCCAACCTGGCCTTGAAGACCTCCAAGGAGGGAATAAGACATGTCCAGGCTGTGATGTGCAGGAAATGATGGAGTTTTGTGTGCTGAAATATTTCTGTTTAGACTGGAGAAAGCATCAGAAGGATCTGTCACTTGGACCAACGTGACCCTTCTTTGGTAGAAAGGCAGAGGAGGCCTCTTGCATCACGTGGGTCCTCTCTAAGGATGAGCCTCAGATGTCCTCAGGTAGACCTGACTTCCTCTGGTAGAGCACCAGGGAAAGAGTTGTCCCAACTTTGTGCTTGTTTAAAGCTTTGTGAGGAGCTACTCCAGAGAATTCTGTACCTGGATTTGAAGGTCTTGGGTTTGATCAAGCCCTTGAGCTGCGTGCCATCAGCTCCTGTCACCACGTGGGGGTTGTCACCTGGGAAGTGTTTGTGGGGATGAAGTCTTGAGCTGTACAAACGTGCAGCGAGTTGGTGTAGACAATTTCCCCCCACTAATTAATTGCTTTAGATAGGAGCAGCTTCCTAAATCCTGTTCCAGCAGCGTCCTGTTGCGGCTTCTCCTTCTTTGGGTCAACTCACCTGACCATTCTCTCTCCTGGGTCAATCTGCTCTGATTGCTCAATCTGCATTTGGGCTGGTGAAGCTTCCAGGGCAAGTTTTTCTGGGTAAGTTTGTAGGTAAACTATAATCTAGAAGGCAGACATGGTGTCTCATGAGTAGGTATCTTGGTTTAAGACTGGTTTGGGCAAGGCTCGAGTCTTCAAACCATCTTGGCGATCGTATTAAGACCAAAGCCTTGTGGTGTTCAAGATGAAGGTTTTAGAAGCTCACCTCTAGTAACTTGTGAAGATACATGATTTAGAAAACAAACAAACAAACAAAATCCATACCCAACAACCTTTAAACGAAAAACCACAAACCCAAAACGAAACCACTAAATACGACCCAGAATTCTCTGGGGACTGGGCTGATTCCAGGAGGGAAAATGTCTGTATAATTGGGTAAAGCTGCAAGTTCCCCGTCGGTGTGGCCGAGATGTGGAGGGGGATGGATCGTAAATCATGAGGTGTGGGATTTTGGGGCTTGATGGTGGCCTGTGTCACTGTACAGCAGCGTTTTTATGGCATGATTATCTGGCCATGTTTGCCCCAGAGAGTAAATATCGGTGAGGACTTCATTCTGGCTCCTGATTAAGATCAGTACGAGCGTTACGGTGACTTCTTCCCTCCAGTACTTTAAAAAAAAAAAAAAAAATCATTTCTTGTTTCTGTCTTCAGCAGCCATCCTCTCCCTCCTGCATTTTTGCTTCAGTGATTATTTCCTTACATGCTCTAGATAACGCATTGAACCTAGACCTTTCCTCTTCCTCCTCCGTCTCTTCTCAAAAAGAAACATTTCTGCTCGTAATACTTTGTTTTGTTTTGTTTTTTTCACTTTACGACTAATCTGGGCTGGCTATTTTTAATTCCAAGAAGCAAGGGAGGGATAAATGTGCTCCAGGTGCTGAGGGGAAGAAGTGGAACCCTCGGAATTAGGAGCAAAGGACTTAAATTTGCCCACAGGAACCCCCAAAGCTGGTTTGCTCCCTTTACCGGCTCCTGGCGAGCGGTGAAAGAACCACATTGTGCTGTGACAATGGGAGGTGCCTCGTTCCTCAAATTCTTCAATCCTTTGCTGTTTCTCTGGTCTTAATAGATCTGGGGATTGTATTTATTTCCCCTCCTCTCGCTGCTGGGGTTGCTCCTGCCCTTTAAAGCGTCCTCCACGAACAGCCCTGCAAGAGGCCTGACGGATGCCCGATTTTTAGAGAGCTAAATACATCACTCTGATTTATTTTTATTTTTTTTTTTTTTGGTACTGACCCAGCTCAATGACAGGCAACTGAATATCCTCGTCTCTTCCCTCTCAAATAAAATAAAAAAAAAACCCAAAAATATTGTTTTCAAATTGTTAAAGTGTTTTTAAACAGTAAATGGGAAGGGGATGGAAAGGGGCAGAGAGGGCTCATTAAGTGTGACGTGTAGTAACCCAGTGGTGTCATTTAGAGAGCAGAAACCACTGGTCCTGCAGTGAAAGATGTGGAAATTTTTGATTGTTGATTAACATCTCATAAAACTGGCAGCAAATGAGGCCTGAAATAGACTGTCAGAGGGAGAAGGCTTTGCTTATTGTATTTTACAGGCGGCGCGATCCTAGAAGGTTTTGTTCCTGGATTGAACATTGATTGGAAGTTGTGTTTCTGGTACAGAGCAGAGCTCTTCTGACTCGGGGTTAACGTTATAGTTTTGCTTGTTAGTGCTGATTTTTAAACACAGTTTGACTGCAAAGAAATCCCTGGAAGGGAAGGAAGGGTGTGAGGAGCAGGGGATTAGGGATATCTGGGCTTGAATGTGGCACAGAGGAAGGATGTAATGGCCACCGGTGACTTAGCCAACCCTGGACCAGTCGATACCTGACCTAAAGGTGGCTTGGAGGCTGCTCTGCTCTTCTAGTGCAGTGCACGGGGACTGGGGTTAGAAATTACGGTGAAAACCTCAGCAAATATTCAATAAAAATGCAGCGTTGCATACAGAAAGTTTAAATTTCTGACCTTGCTGTAGGATGGACATAGTCTGCATCTGTGTATATAGAAGCATGGGATGGTTTGAGTTGGAAGGGACCTTAAAGATCATAGAGTTCCAACCCCCTGCCCTGGGCAGGGACACCTCCCACCACACCAGGTTGCTCCAAGCCCCCTCCAACCTGCCCTTGAACCCCTCCAGGGATGGGGCAGCCACAGCTTCTCTGGCCAACCTGGGCCAGGTTCTCACCACCCTCACACCAAAGAAGTTCTTCCCCACATCTCAGCTCCATCTCCCCTCTCTGTGTCAAACCCTTCCCCCTCATACTATGGCTCCCCTCCCTGATCCAGAGTCCTTCCCCATCTCTCCTGGAGCCCATTTAGGGACTGGAAGAGGCTTCAAGGTCTTCCCGGAGCCTTCTCTTCTCCAGGTTGAACAACTCCATCACTGATCCCATTTTACAGATGGGAAAGAAGAGACCTCACGTGTGTCAAAAGTCGCACACTATAATAATACTGTAGTCTTGGATCTCAGCTTTCTGGGCCATCGCTGGTTTTGACCATGGAGTCCCCTTCCTCTTTACTACCGTGAAGTATAGAAAAATCTCTGAATAGAAGCTGGTGCCTTCTTTTTGGTGTAGCCCCTACAGAAAGCCCACGTGCCTGCTCCATTTGTGCTCTTGTCAGATGCCCGCGGTTTCTGGGCTGCCTCTTCCCGAGGTGATGACATTTCTCTGTCTGCCTCGTTGCATTTTTATTGATCTTCCCTCTCCGCTCTGCGCTCCGCTTGAATGTAAATGACTTCCACGGGCGACGTGTTTGGAAACCCAAGCTTTTTACCATCCAGAAACGTTACTTACTCGGCGAGTTGAAGCTCTAGTATTATGATTTTTATTGATCTTTCTCACAAGCCTGAGAGCACTTTGCACACAGTTGGGAGAGATCATCGTGCTAGATGGAAAAGTGCAATCGCTTATTGACTACGACGTGGAAGCTTCAGCAGAGAAGGACGGACAATAAGGGTGCGTTTAAATAACGGTGGAATTTAGGTTGCTAGAGTCAGCCCGTGGTCCATCCGGGATATTGAGAAATAGTCCCTCTTTGAAGTCAGGATCATGGAATGGTTTGGGTGGGAAGGGATCTTTAAAACCCATCTAGTCCAACCCCCAGCCGTGGGCAGGGACATCTTAGAATCAAAGAATGGTTTAAGTCGGAAGGGACCTTAAAGACCATCTGGTTCCACACCCCTTTCCCTGGGCAGGGACACCTCCCACCAGACCAGGTTGCTCCAAGTCCCATCCAACCTGGCCTTGAACCCCTCCAGGAATGGGGTCAGCCACAGCTTCTCTGGGCATCCTGGGCCAGGCTCTCACCACCCTCAGAGTGAAAAATTCCTTCCTAATGTTTAATCTAAATCTCCTCTTTTCCATTTTGAAGCCATTACCCCTCATATTTTCACTACGTACCCTTGTAAAAAGTTCCTCTCCAGCTTTCTTGTAGGCCCCCTTCAGATACTGGAAAGCTCCTATAGGGTCTCCCTGGAGCATTCTGTTCTCCAGGCTCAATCTTCAACTAGACCAGGACTCGCAGAAGGGTTTGAGTGGGAGGGGACCTTTAAAGGCCGTTGACTCCAACCCTCTGCCACGAGCAGGGATGTCTTCAACTAGACCAGGTTGCTCAGAACCCTATTGAACCTGACTTGGAATGTTTCCAGGGATGATGCATCCACTGCCTCTCTGGGCAACCTAGGCTAGCGTCTCACCACCCTCATCTGTAAAAAATTTGTTCCTTTAAAAGAGGAAAATTCTGCTTTTTGAAGAGCCTGTCTTGCTTCCTTTTGCTGTGCTGGGAGGGTTGGTTGGTTTTTTTGGTGTCCATCTGTTGAATTACTCAGGTTGAGGAACGCATCTCAAGCTGGCCAAGCAGCGCACTGAGCACACACACAATGCTTTGGAGGATATGCTGGATGTATCATCGGTTTTATTAGTAATTAAGCTGTCTCTTAAGTGCTTTCTGAACCCTGCTGCCGACCTGGCTTTCTGGATGCTGTTGTTTCTGCTTCCTAAGCTTCTTTGCTCCCTTTAATCTAACGCGTGCATCTGTGAGTCCACCTCCCCTCAAAGGAGAAATCCTGTAGACGCTTCTCCATGGTGGCTGAGACTTAAAAAAAATATTAAAATAACAAAACCACAAACGCCTCTTGCTCTGGCAACATTTAATGTGGTCAGGAACATTTGGGAAGAATTAGAAATAAAAATAAAAACACCAGGCAGGAACAAAATAATCGGTGTTTGGGGGAGCTGTGGGATTTGTGTCCACGTGTCTCCGACCAGATCGGCAGGCTCTCGCCCAGGCGTGTGGTTTTCATCCACTTCCCAGAAAAGTGGTGGGATTTGGGTGAAATGTTTTCCTTTTGCAGGGAGGAAGGAGACTGAGGCCTGAGTGACTTGAATCCCATCCCCTGACATAGAATTGTGGAATGGTTTGGGTTGGAAGGGACTTTAAAGATCGAGTCCAACCACTTGCCATGGGCAGGGACACCTCCCTCTTAGACCAGGTTGCTCCAAGCCCTGTCCAACCTGGCCTGGAATGTTTCCAGGGATGGGGCATCTCCCACCTCTCTGGGCAACCTGGGCCAGTGTCTCGCCACCCTCAGAGTGAAAAATTTCTTCCTTAGATCTAGTCTGAATCTTCCCTCTTTTAGTTGAAAGCCATTAGCCCTTGTCGCTACAGGCACAATTAAAGTTGATCCCCATCTTTCTTAGAAGCTTCTTTTAGGTATTGAAAGGCCACAACTTCAAAAGATCTCCATCCAGAGCGTTGGGAATGACTGAGCAGTGGCCACCAAAGGTCTGTTTCTGGAGAAGACAGCGATGTTTGTTTGCTCTCCTTGTGCTTCCAGCTACCTTGAAGATGCTCCACGAATCCAGATCTGGTGGTGAGGTGCTGGACCTCCCTGGAGTTTCCTGATGCCAGGATGAGGACCTGTCCTTGCTGGTTCCTGGCAGGGGTGAAGGTCTCACATGGCTCCACTTGCAGCCTCCTGTGCCGATGACGCCAGGACCGGTGTTGCTTGCATCATGATGAGCGCGTCCCTAATTGAGCGTGGCTTGATGAAATTGAGCAGCGGGGTGGCAAAAGCTCAGAGGAAGCTCTTTATTGCTTTTAATTTCAGATTTAAAAGGACTTTCATTACACTCCCCACCACCACCACCACCACCCAAGGCTGTGGAGATCATTCAGTTCCCTGCTTCCCCCTTCGTTTCCAAGAGATGCCGTGGGATCTGTCAGAGCTCCTGACAGTGCTGCTGCGAGGGGGGGGGGGGGGGGCGGGGGAGGGGAAATTGCAAATGAACACATCGGCGCTGCTTTCATTCAGAAGCCTTTTTCTTTTCCCCTTCCAGTTCTGCATATCTCACATCTCCTTAATGTCACCTTGAGGAATCTGTGTTGTAGGCTGGCTCTTCAGCGCAGTGGATTGTCTGTCTTGGAAGTAGGTGGAGCGTCTGCTCAAAAAAATACAGTAGTTTAGGGAACACCTTAGCACGTTTTCTATTTAAGACTTTTTTTCTCCTTTCTTTGTAGGAAACTCTCTGGGTTTTTTTTTGTTCAAGAACAGTAATGTGCCTAGAACTTCAAACCCCGTGACAAGTGCCTCTGCAGTAATTATTTTTGCTGTCAAACTTGAGCTCCCCTGAGCAAAGCACCTTTTCTTTTTTCAGCTGGGAGGGAGAAGGTGAGTGGAGAGGGTTCCTCATTAAAAAGAGAAGCAGAAATAGGCCCCGGTAGAAAAGGAGATTTATTCTGAATGTATTAATCAGGGTTTTTAAAGCCACCTGGCTTGAGAAGGTGTGATGCCTGCCTTCCTCAAAATCTGTTCTAGAAATTCAACGACTTGATTGTTGTAGCTTTTTCGTAGAATCACAGAGTGGTTGTGCTTGAAAGGGACTTTTAAAGGCCATCGAGTCCAACCCTCTGCCATGGGCAGGGACACTTCAATCTCCCCTCTTCCGGTGTCAAACCCTTCCCCCTTGTCTAATGGCTCCCCTCCCTGATCAAGAGTCCTTCCCCAGCTTTCCTGGAGCCCCTTGAGGGACTGTAAAGGGCCACAATAAGGACACAGGGGGCTTCCTGGGCTGCCAGCACAGGTTGCCAGCCCATGGCCAGCTTTCCCAGCCTCCCCAAGCCCTTCTCCTCAGGGCTGCTCTCCATCCCCAACCTGGGCTGAGACTGGGGTTTGCCCCAACCCAGGTGCAGGACCCTGCACTTGGCCTTGTGGTACCCCATGAGGTTCACATGGACACACTTCTCCAGCATGTCTAGCTATGTCTAGCATGTCTCTGACTGGCATCCCCTCCCTTGGGTGTGTTGATTGCCCCACACAGCTTAGTGTTGTCAAGAATAAGGAATAAATTAAGAATAAATGGTTTCTTAGCAAATCCCTCCATCACCTCTGCTTGTAGCGCTGACGTTCTCCACTGTTCCTTTTCGCTGCCATGGGATGGGCGTCCAAGCAGAGGCATGGCTCCTGACAAAAGCAGCTCTTCTATGAATCATTTTAAGCGTCAAAAAGTAGGGTCTTGTACTGGAGGATGAAAAGTCAGGTCTGGGAACGGGATCAGCTGTTCACTACTAAAAGCAGAGCACAGTTTGAAGTTGAGGAGGCCTTGCTTGGAGAAGACTGTAGGAGGAACAAAAGATAATGCAAGTAGGGGGAAACCACGGCTTGTTTTGTCATCTCCAAAATTCCCCAGGTTGTCTTCTGAAAAGATGACACTCCAAACAGGAGACTAATACAAACCCGTGGTAGAAACCAAGCTTGGCGTGCAGGAGGAACAGGTTTGGCAGGAGAACCCTCTGTTGCCTGATGCTCCTCTACATAGGAAGCATCAGATCCAGACCAGTAAAGCCACAGGTAATATTCATCTCCTACTGATAGGCGTTAATTGTGAACATTCCTGTCTATTAATCGGGAATCTGTTAAAAGTTGCTCCAAGAATGGCTCAGAAACGGTTAAAGGTAGTTGTTCAAAACAGGAAGGAACGTTGGGCTGGAGTTTATGGCCGGTGGCTATCTGTTTTGGGTGCCGTGATCTCCTAAACAGTCGTTCATTTGGATCTTGAGGTGCCTCTCCTTTTAGCAAGAAGGAAAATATTAAATATATGTACTTTTGGATACTCCTGGCATATGTCTCTCCATCTGCACTTAGAGCACGTGGATAATGTGGCTAAAAACACACTTGCAGATAACACTGTATAAATTTTCCCCCTGTGCAGTGCGAGTATCTTTCATTAAGGCTTTTAAACAGGGAGAAAGCAACCTTTTGGGGTATGATTTTTTGCAGAAAAACCTACATATAAAGCAAGTGTGCTCAGATAAAGCTTGTGTTTCAGAGTGTATTTAATATGCTAGTGCATGAACACATGTCCTGGCCTTGGTTTTGTTCTGGAGAACTTGTGAGCTGGGAAAAGGGACCTACAGAGGCTACTGGGGAAGGCTGCAAATCTGCACATGGAAGTAATTAAAGGTTATCAATGATTCATGTGTCTCCATCCACCCACATGACTGTCATACGAGTGCTTGCTTTCTCTCTCTTTGGGCGCATTTCAGACTATCCTAGAATCGTGGAATGGTTTGGGTGGGAAGGGACCTTAAAGAACATCAAATCCAACCCCCTGCCCTGGGCAGGGACACCTCCCACCACACCAGGTTGCTCCAAGCCCCCTCCAACCTGGCCTTGAACCCCTCCAGGGATGGGGCAGCCACAGCTTCTCTGGGCAACCTGAGCCAGGGTCTCACCACCCTCAGGGGGAAGAATTTCCTCCCCAAATCTCAGCTCAATCTCCCCTTTTTCACTTTAAAGCCCTTCCCCCTTGTCCTGTGGCTTCCCTCCCTGATCAAGAGTCCCTCCCCATCTCTCGTGGAGCCCCTTGAAGGACTGGAAGGGGCTCTAAGGTCTCCCCGGAGCCTTCTCTTTTCCAGGCTGAACCCCCCCAACTCTCTCAGCCTGTCCTCCCAGCAGAGGGGCTCCAGCCCTCCCAGCATCTCCGTGGCCTCCTCTGGCCCTGCTCCAACAGGTCCATGTCTCTCCTGTGCTGAGGCCCCAGAGCAACCATATCCCATACGGTAGAAATCATTGAACCTTCAGAATTATCTAGGAATTTTCAGCTCCCACCCCAAGGTGGGCCTTTGGCTTTAGTGTCTGTGGGGCAGGAAACCAACTCTCACGTCACTTCTTTCATCTTATCTCCAGTCCTTCAACTTGATTTCCACGTGGCCACTGGGATCTTGCCCAGCAGCAAATCTTTTTTTAACGAAATGCTGCCTTAGCTCTAGAATACTTGGGTTTGTTTTCCCTTGATTCTTCTGTGTATTGACAACTTGAAGTCAGCGCTCAAAGTGCTGACCTACAGTTCTGAACACAGGCGCAGGATTTATCCCAAAGCGATGAGAGACACGTGCATGTTCATCTCGAGGACTTGGCATTTAAATTAAGAATATTTTGGGTAAGTTCTCGTTCAGTCGCACTGCGCTAATGGTTTTACAAATAAGAGACAAAATGATTTATAGCCAGAGATTTGAAAGGCTAGAAGTTTTCTCGTATTCTCTTGATTGAAATTAATAAAAGAGGCATTGATACCTGAAATTAATTATCTCCCAGGTATGTGAGTTTGCTTCTCTGGTGCGTTTGTGTGATTATGGCACACAGATTGCTCCCACTGCAGTGTATCGTGGCTAAATCCTACAAAATCAAACTACCTCAGGTGGGATTTGTTGCAGAATTGCATCGTGGAGGTCTTAAAACCTTGAAGTTTGGTACCCTGAAGGCCAGCCACCTGCCCTAGATGGTCCCTGTCCCCCTGAAATGGGGAATAAAGTGGGGGTTTTTGGATACTCCCTTGTTTTTTAGCTGCAGATTCCCACACATCTCCATGGGATGGGAGGTATGAGGGACCAGGAACATCTTATGGTGTCAGTGCTGAGCTGCATTGGAGATGGACTTCAGCTGGGAATCTGGACTGGTGTGAAACTGCTTTATCTGTTTGAGGGAAGTGTCTGAGATGCCCAGAGAAGCTATGGATGCCCCATCCCTGGAGGTCTTTGTGGCCAGGTTGGATGGGGCTTTGAGCAACCTGTTCTGGGGGGAGATGTTCCTGCCCAGGACAGAGGGTTGGAACTAGATGGTGTTTAAGGTCCCTTCCAACCCATCTTGACTGTGTTGGGAGCCCATGAACTTAAATATCTTTGAGGTGAATATCTCCTAATGGTTTAAATATCTGGATCTTAAATATTGCTGAGTATCTTTTATTTTCCCATTCCCTAAGTGATATTTTAATCCCAGAGTTTGCTGAAATATAATTGCCACACTCTTCTGTGAGTAGACTCATGGAAGGTCTTTTATCCTGGAGCCACGCAAAGGCTGGTGGTTTTTCCTGGTTTTTAAAGGCAGCTTTTGTGGGAGCCAAAGGCTCAGCTCCCTCCAGGAGGTGGAAGGTGACCTTCCCTTCCTCATTAGCTCTAAATAGCAGATGTAACAAAGTTATCGCCAAGTTAGTGTGGTCCATAGCATTCAAAAGTCCATCCAGTGAGTCTTTCATACCATGAAGTATTTCAGGGATGTTGGAAAATGAACCCTCTTGCCAGGAAGGTAAGGAGTTGGCTGCTGGAAGATGAGATCCAATTAACTGCAGTGATCAATGGCAATCAATTAAAACCTGCACTCCCTGGACTATGAAACTCTGCGAACATCTTTCCATAGCATCCTTTAAGGCAAGATGTGGTTGTTTGAGCCAGTTTGATGTTACCTTTTAACTTAACTGGGTTTTCTTTGGTAAGAACTTAAGGCTACGTGAAATTTTAAACCAGTTTTGACCCAAGGAGCGTCCTTGATGAGTGACCAACCTACTACAGGGCCCTATAGTCATATTTCCTTTCTAATACGTCCCTAAAAGGTGTTTAGACTGGGAATAGAAAGGCACAAAAGTCCAAGAGCGCCACAAAAACCTGTCAAAAAATAGAGGGCAGCAGGTAGAAGCCAAGAAAGGGCTGAGCAATAAATGTCTTAAGCCCTCTCTAGGTAATAAGTCATAGAGACAAGGTGGTGGGAAGACACAGGATTGATTGGCAAAGCAGAAATGCGGGGGGAAAACCAGCCCAACCGTGGTGTTAATACAGAGGGACGTAAACTAGCAAGAAGAAAACTAGATGTGAAGGAGGGAGAGGATGCTCCGGGCTACGCGTCAAAGTTGCGTGCGGTGAGAGGGACATGGAGGGGTTTTGATAGTGATAAGGAATGAAGGGGAGCCCGGGCTTGGGAAACACAGTGAAATTTGAAGTGGTTGCAATGAGGACGTGGGCAAAACTTCAGTTCCCCAGTGGCCGCTGGGTTCCTAAACGATATTTGTGTTCAATGCATTGCCTTTACCCCTGAGAGACGTCATTTGGGTACAACGGTGAAAGCAGGGAGCATCAAAATACTCCAGCAAAACTTAACTCAGGGAGAATATAGGGAAATGTAATGTCTTTTCTGAGTTTTGGGGTTTTTTTTGTAGCCATTCTTGTCCTGGAAAATCATGCAATAGGAATGGCTTCAAGGTATTTGGTTAGGCCGTGCAGAAATATACGAGCTTAAGAATGGCTGCCCTGGAGATTGGCCTGAAGAGGTAGAATCTAGCGTGGATCGGCCAAACTTTGTAAGCAAGAGACTTGTATGGGTCTTTTGGAGCAGTGACAAATATTTGCTGTAGTAAGTAAGTGTATAATACCCCTATTTTTGGCATCAGTAGGATGTACAGCAGAAACTGCCGGAGCAAGAATAGCATATGCCTCAGTACAAATATATATCACTATACCAGTCCAACATATACCATTCTTAAAACTAGAAGGGTGATCAGGGGTGATGTAGGTGGAAAAAATATTGAAAAATAATTTTATCTGCCCCAGGGGTCTCCAGCTGAAGCCTGGCCTGGGTCACTGGGTGACTGGAGTTAACCGCGATTTGGGATAATTTGCCTTGTACAAAATGCCATTTAACCTGTTTAGCGAATGCTCTTTGCATCTGCTCATGAAGTCAATCTTAGGAGAGACAACGTCCTGCTTTGATTGGAAATAATGCAGAGGATGATTGCTTTATAAGCAAAAATGAAGGCAGCGGGAGACTTCAGGTGAATATTCGAAGGTTTCCATATGTTGCGTGCGAAGAAGAACTGTCTGAGCAGGGTTAAAAATCAATATCGCTGCTCGTTTTCTTTTGTGCCCTGGCAATTTTCTACTCAAGGGAGTGGAAATAACAAGCCAACTCTGCTCCGTTTCCCGGGGTGAAATGTCCAGGGGAACTCCTGTGTGCTTGTCTCCATTTTGCCGAGTATTTTGCTGGAAGTAGCTCAGCTCTGGGCACTTCCCTTGCTCTTCTGTCTGAGCTGCCGTTAACGATACAGTTGACATTGAGGATCTTATAGTTCTTGCTCTGTCTGCTTCGTAGAACTGAAAAATCAAAGGGAAAACATAGAATCATCAAATGGTTTGGGTTGGAAGGGACCTTAAAGATCATGCAGTCCAACCCCCTGCCCTGGGCAGGGACACCTCCCACCAGACCAGGTTGCTCAAAGCCCTGTCTGACCTGGCCTTGAACACCTCCAGGGATGGGGTATCCCCCAGCCCTCTGGGCAAACTGGTCTTGGGGTTGGGAAGAGGTATTTTCATTCATCCTCTGCTGTGAGAACAGGATGAGAGAGTTGGGGGGTTCAGCCTGGAGAAGAGAAGGCTCCGGGGAGACCTCAGAGCCCCTTCCAGTCCCTCAAGGGGCTCCAGGAAAGCTGGGGAGGGACTCTGGATCAGGGAGGGGAGCCATAGGACGAGGGGGAAGGGTTTTAAGCTGAAAAAGGGGAGATTTAGGTGAGACCTGGGGAGGAAATTCTTCTCCCTGAGGGTGGTGAGACCCTGGCTCAGGTTGGTCAGAGAAGCTGTGGCTGCCCCATCCCTGGAGGGGTTCAAGGCCAGGTTGGACAGGGCTGTGAGCAACCTGGGCTGGTGGGAGGTGTCCCTGGCCTTTAAGATCCCTTCCAACCCGAACCATTCTGTGATCCTGAGCAGTTGAGAGAGAAGGGAACTGTGCGCGGATGGGCAGGATGCCAGAGAGAGAGAGAGAGAGACTGTTGACACTGAAGTACAGAAAGATGGTTTCAGGATGGCCCAGAAGAGAGGCAGATGTTCCCGATCCTTCTCGTTGAATGGACGTTTGTATCGCAGACAAACGCTCTGCCTAGAAATGTTTTATACACGTTGAGAGCTGGAAGTGAGATTTTTAGAAAGCAGTGAAGTGGTGGTATCCAACTACCACAAAAAAAACCCCAGTGCTGGTTTTCAGCGACAAAAAAAGATCGGATGGTGGCTGTGGTTTTGGGGTGTTATTTTAAAGACAATATTAAGCAACATCTGCGTATTGAACGCTTGGAAGGGATGCACGACACCGTCCAATTTATTGCTGCTTTTTTTTTTTTTTTTCAGCATTGACTAAAGGGTTTGCAAGGATGAACGAGGAGGGGAAAAATAAAGGGCTGTAACGTGAAGGGAGTTATTTGAAGGTTAAGTGTCTCTGTTGCTTTAGGAGAGCCATCAGACTGAGCCTGCAGTGATTGCGCCGTTGCAAAGGCAAAATGAATAGAACTTAAATAGACAGACAAAGTAGACCTCGTTACGAGTCAGGCTCTGCGCTTCCTGCCTTGGTTGTAGATCCTGGTCGATATCAGAGGGGGAGGAAGATCAAAAACAAAGCTCTCCTGATGTTCCTTGTAGCTGAAGCTCTACGCTATTTTTTCCCCTTGAAAATCTGTTCTCCTGAAGACTAAATGCCGCCTAGCGTAGCAGAGCTGTTGAGGTACTCAGAGTATTTTTGGCTAGGAAAGATAATGAAGTCTTAATGCAGCCATCCATTTGATGCAGAAGATGAAAAAGCACAAAGAACTCCAGTTAAAATCCAAGTGTGGCTGGACTTGGGAATAGAAATGACAAAGTGTGAGGGATCTCATCTCTTAGTCATCGCCTTTCAAGCACTTCTTTTGTTCTAGGGGCTGGGAGGTGAGATGGCAGCGCAGCTCAAAGCGCATCCCTTAGATGAGAAAAGAGGTGGGAAGGGTTCTGAGGAGCTTTTGTGTATTAAATAAGAAATAAAAAAATCTGGAGTATCGGTACTTTGAAATCCTTTCTCGTACTTTCCATAGCCTAAAGGGGCTACAAAGGTGATGATGGGACTAGAACATCTTTCTGCTGAGGAAAGGCTGAGGGGTTTGGGTCTTTTTACTCTGGAGAAGACTGAGTGGGGGGGATCTCATCAACACCTATAAATACTTAAAGGGTGGGTGTCAGGAGGATGGGGCCAGTCTCTTTTCAGTGGTGCCCAGGGACAGGACAAGAGGGAACAGGCACGAACTTGGACATAGGAAGTTTCATGTAAACATGAGGAGGAACTTCTTTCTTGTGAGGGTGGCAGAGCCCTGGCAGAGGCTGCCCAGAGAGGTGGTGGAGTCTTCTTCTCTGGAGACATTCCAGACCCACCTGGAGGTGTTCCTGTGGGATCTGCTCTGGGTGACCCTGCTCTGGCAGGGTGTTGGAGTGGATGATCTCCAGAGGTCCCTTCCAACTCCATATCATTCTGTGATTCTGTAGAGCTTAGAAACCGAGGAGATTCCGAGGAAGAGAAAGGATGTGCTGGTGGGTGTCCATCTCGCTGATGTGACCAGTTACATGAGATGTGGGATGGAGGAAGAGCAGACACTTGGCGTTGTGACATAGGGCTCGAATCGCTTTGGTGGTGGAGTGGTGCACCTCTGATTTTCATCGTTCCTGGGGAGTTGAGCCCAAGTTTGCCTTCCTAAGCCCTGCTGCTTGATGGAGTCAAGAAACTTTGTCTTCCCTAAGCTCAGATCAGCTCTTAAATTGGAGGAAGTAGATGCAATTTAGCAGTACCGTTTTAACTTCTAACCTGTTAATCCACTGTATTGAAAATTATTTCTAGCAAATACCTTTTCTTGACACTCCTGGAGATCAATGAAGTAGAGATGTTAAATGGAAATTCCTCCAACTTGGTCCCCCGATTTTGTGTGATGCGCTTACTGCAGCCACTGCTGTAGGTTCACTTACTGTTCACAAATTTTCTTTTACCTTCGAAATAGAAGAAAAAAAAGCCTTAAACTGCTCCATAGGGTGAAAATGTTCAGAGCAGATTTTTACATCCGACTCGGGAACTCTTATGTCAGCCAGAGAAGGAGAAAGAAGAGTAATTGAAAATATTCAATACTTCATGAGCCACAGTCCAAGAAAATTTCTTATGCGGCTGTAATACGATTTGGTTTTCTAGAGCTCTCTGTATTGATTTGTCATTTTAAAACTGTCGTGCTCTCTGCCCATTGTACAACAAGGGAGGGGAAGAAGAAAATGCTTTATAAATAAATTTCTGAGGACATAGAGAGCGCACTCAGAGTAATGGCTGGACCGTAGTAGAGTCACTTACTGGCTCTCGCATTGTGCTTTGGCTGTTAATGGCGTGTAAATTTTATTTCTATTTAAAGCCACTGTGGGACTTAATTTTTCATGTTTCCAGTGCAAAGAGAAAAATGGGCAGGGACTCTTTGGAGGCCCTACTTTTAGGATTGCATCTCAGTGGGCGTCTGCCTGTCTCCCCACCTCAAATTCTAGCCTTGCCCGATTATCGGGGAACAAGCAGGTTTTAAACTAACAACGTTATATTATTATAACCAGGACAACATTCTATACTACACGTCTCACATTTGCCTCTGGTTATGGCACTTGTGCCATTTATCAGCCTAAGTGTGAATAAATTATAAATGTGGGAGGAAAAAAAAAAAACAACCCACCTTGATGTTTAAGAAATTTCCTTCCTCTTTTCTATTTATCGTCTTGCCCCATTTCTAGCTACAATTTAGGCTGTGTGACCGTGACTTTCAAGAGCACGGGTCATTGACTTTCAGATTGGCAGACGAGCTCCCTTCCAGCTCTGATGTTGCTCTGAGCAATTAATGTCCGGAAAGGCTGAATTGAGCGGAGTGGACATGTTGGGTGAAGCGATCACTGGTACCGAGTGGTGCGGTGAAGGTATTGCTTAGAGCTGTGTAGAAAGCACCCTCGACCTGTGTGCAGCGGGTCTGGCAGTTCCTGCAACTCCTTTGACATTTGTTGCCCAGCCAGCTGAAATAATCTTTTCTCGGGACTAGAGATCTCACGTTCAGTTGAGGTAGGGCTGCTGAGGGAGCAGCTGTCTTTGGGGAGAGCTCTTCACAGAATCACAGGATTGTAGGGGTTGGGAGGGACCTCTGGAGATCATGCAGTCCAACCCCCTGCCAAAGCAGGTCCACCCAGAGGAGGTTGGACAGGAACCCATCCAGGTGGGTTTTGAAGATCTCCAGAGAAGGACACTCTACCACCTCTCTGGGCAGCCTCTGCCAGGGCTCTGGCACCCTCAAAGTTCCTCCTCATGTTTAGATGGAATTTCCCGTGTTCCAGCTTGTGCCCATTCCCTCTTGTCCTGTCAGTGGGCACCACTGGGAAGAGTCTGGCCATATCCTCTTGCCACTCACCCTTTAGATATTGCTCAGCATTAATGAGATCCCTTCTCAGCCTGCTCTTCTCCAGGCCAAGTCCCTCAGCCTTTCTCCAGCAGAGAGATGCTCCAGGCCTCTCATCATCTTTGTAGCCCTTTGCTGTACCCTCTCCAGCAGTTCCCTGTCCTTCTTGAGTCAGGGAGCCCAGAACTGGACCCAGTGCTCCAGATGGGGCCTCACCAGGGCAGAGCAGAGGGGGAGGATCACCTTCCTCGACCTGCTGGCCACACTCTTTTTAATGTGCCCCAGGAGACCGTTGGCTTGGCGTGCCACGCCATCCAGCAATCTTCACCTCAACTCGTGAGCAAGGACTTGCTCAGTTCTTAATGAGTTTCTGCTCTTTCCAGCACAAGCGTTTGGGTTGATGGTATCTCTGTTGTGATGCTGTTAAGGGCTGTGATGCTGACTAGTTTTCCTTTCTCTCCAAACACTGGACCGTGTTTTGGACTAAATGATCTTCTTCCAACCCCTGCCATTCTGAAAGAATCCATGGGGTAGAGAGAAGAGCCAAAATGTTTAATATACTTTTAGAAGACCAACGGAGCAGTCTGTGGCAGTATCTAGCAAAGGTGTGGGGCTTGGGAGGTCCAGCTTCAGCTTATTACTGCCTGGCAATGAAGCCTTCATTCCCTTACCTTCTGGAATAGCAGGTAAAACACTACTTTTAGGATCTGACTGGCATCTGTCCTGACAGCCATCAACATCCATGCTGTATCGACAAGCCCAAAAGGAAAGTCTCCTCACCCAACATAGAGCCAGCCCCTGAAACCAAGGGAAAGACGCTTCATTGATTAGCATTGATCTGGCGTGGGCAGCAGTCCCACCATGTCAAGAGCAGATCTCCCTTCAGATGTGCTAATGCTTCTGCTTCTGGCTTTTCACCAACTTTTGGGTCCTTCTGGCATTTAACTTCACCATCAAGTTCTCGTTTCTGCAGATTCTGGGATTCCCTGTCAAGGAGGGGAGTGATGGGACAAGGGGGAAGGGTTTGACACTGAGAGAGGGGAGATTGAGATGAGATCTGGGGAAGAAGTTCTTTGCTGTGAGGGCGGTGAGAGCCTGGCCTCAGGTTGCCCTGAGAAGCTGTGGCTGCTCATCTCTGGAGGGGTTCAAGGCCAGGTTGAACAGGGCTTTGAGCAAACCTGGTGTGGTGGGAGGTGTCCCTGTCCAGGGCAGGGGGTGGAACTGAATGATCTTTAAAGTCCCTTCCCCACCCAAACCATTCTATGATTCGCTCTTGACTGAGTGCTCAATTGAACTTGTAGCCCCACTTGGGGTGATCTGCCCTTGTAGGTGTTGAGAAACAAGTCAATAAAATGAGCTGAGGAGCTGCTCTGGAGGCCCAGATGGTCCAAGGCTTGAATGAAAACACAGCAGAGCAGTGGGGACTTTTGACTGTCTTATGACTTCAAAGGAGGGAGGTTTTTTTTTGCTGGATTTTTTTCCAGAAGAGCCTTTTAGATCTATAGAATTGCTCACTTTGCCTTTCACTGCGTTAGATGAACTTCCTCTCAAACATCTCAGAACCGAAACCGTGGCCTTTGTGAGCTGAGCTGACTATAGAACTTCTCCGTAGCCACCTAAACTTGCTTTACTCGCTTGGAGAACCTCAGGAGCAGTTGAGACTTTTGGAAGTTCTGCTGGTTTCTGGTGGTAAATGTTCCTGCCAAACTGCACGAGGGGTGTAGGCAAAGAGCACTTTGATATTGCGAGTGAGAAACCCCGCACCGTGCAAGACGGGCAAAGCCAGTTTGGAAGACAAGACGACGTCTTCTTCATGCCTAAATCACAACTGTCGTCCCTCAAGCTCCAGAAGACCTCGCGGTAAGATCTCTTACCCCGAAAGGCAGCGCAGCTTTCCCTTCAAGTCGCTAAGTAGCGTCTGGCTGATGATTTGCCTAATTTTCCTGCTGCGGTGCTCTGCTCCAGGGATCTAATCAGCCAGCAAATTGCAGGTCTGGCTGCTTCTGCAGAACCTTATCTTACTGCCTTGCCGTTCGGGTTCAAGGGACCTGCTTGGCTTTGTCATTTTAGAGCCAGCTCCCAACCTTTGGTGATTTTTTTTTTTTTTTTTTTAGGGTGGTATTACTGGATTAAAGGCTTTATCATAAGGCTCGGGCTGGTTCCGGTAACTTTTCCATAGAAGCTGTGGTGCACACAGGGTTTCTGCCAGCAAAGGACTTTGTTTAACCACAGGAGGCTTGTTGGGCTCTTTGAATGGCCGCGGTGGCTCGGCAGGTAAAGAGCTTTTCTGTGGAGAGTCCCCATGACTCAGCCCCTGCGTAGGAACATCCAGCTTGAATCACCGCCGCACCGATAATCGTGTTTAAATACAGCCCGTTCTGTCCGAATTCTCTCGTCACTCTGAAAAATGCCATCACGTAGCATCCTTTTAACCTGGTTACCTGGTTTTCTGTGGCCTTTCAAAGGGATCCCTTCATTTCCTCTGCCCTATTTTTTTTTTTTCCCGGCCGTCTCCGTTGCGAGGATGACATGGATTGAAGAGAAATTTCTGCTCTCCCACGGGGACACAAGTCTGATTTGCTCACGTAAAGCATCGCTCGTATAAATCGAGCCTTTCTGGTCGTTTGTTCTAGGCACCTGTTATTGGAAGAGGAGGATGCTGTGAGTTGCTGAGGACTCTCACAAAGAATTAGGGAGATTTGAATAAAAAAGGGAGCGGGTTCAGAAGAAGGATTTAGGTAGCCTGTAGTCCTTGCTTTCTCACCGCGTATAATATGCGGGAATTGAGACTTGGGTCATTTATCAATCCTATGTAATAAAACCAGACCTTAATTGCTAGCAGTCCTTGGCCACATTATACCCAAAATGGCTGTAACAGGTAACAATTTTCAATACTGTCATTCCAAAACTGACAGGAGAGAAAATGAATCACTTTCCTAAGAATAACATCTCTGTTTCTCTAGTCCAGAGCTCCAGATCTTCAAAGATGGGGGTGATGGGTGGGCTGCCTGAAACTCTTCCAGTGGAGCTTGGTCTTCTGAGTCTTTGAGCTTTTTTTGGGGGGGTGTTAGGGTTTGAGAAAGGTTGGGAAGATGGGCCAGGAGTAATTTAGCCTTAAGATCAAGTTACTGGCTTTAGGATAGGGAATAATTCCTAATAATCTCTAAGTTTTAAATGGAGTGAGGGAGAGGGAGGAGGGCTCTCTACTAGGAAGCTGATCGCTGGCTTTGCTGTAGAGTAGCTCATTGCTACCCAAGGAGCTAAAAATGTTGTGTTTAATGGATCCTCTTTATGGGGACCCGAGACCACACCGACTTCCGTGTCAACCTGTCCTTCCTCCAAAGAACCAAGTTAACTGTTGATATGAGCTTGAATTTCCTATCTGCTGGCCAACTTCATTTTCTGCTCTGACGAGCCATCTTAAAAAGCTGCTTGGAGTGCTAAAGACTTAAAAATATCTATTTTAAATACGCCTTATGCAAAACGAAGGTCCTGACTTGACGAGTAGTGCAGGTATTTCAATGACTGGCCTTGCTTTACAGCTTGGTTATCCCACAGCAGTCTCTCTCGCCGTCTGTAACTCTAACCACAAATCCCAAAGTTTTGAGTCAGCTCCTCACTTCTGCTGGCTCCGGAGTATTTCTTCCTCCACCCCCTGTACCCCAACAACTCCTCCTCGCTTGGCTTTCCCACTTGCCAGCACAGCAATCATTACCTGCTCTGGCACTGAATAAATAGCAATTAATCACGTCAACAACTAGGCGATGACTTCCAGGGCACCTACTATTAAAGGGTATAAGACCAAATCTTATTTTTACCGTGTCTACCTTAACCAGTCAGCTCTTCTTCCTCCTTTACTCTTCACATGCTGTAAAATGTGTCTAATGTCTACTAATATATTAAAGAATTTCTATAGGCTTGCACTCGTCTTATTAGGGTGTCGACATCTGGTTTTGGTGGTAGGGTGCCAGGTTGGATGGGCTTCTGGCCAGCCCCTTCTTATTCTTCCAGTGACTTGGCATCTCAACAAGTTCAGATGAGGACTGGATGCCCGGGGAAGGGGATGAGGATGGGGATGTGTTCATAAGTGCAACTAATCTTATATATTTCCTGCCTTTCTGTGAGATTACAACACTCAAGATCTCTTCTTTTTCATTGTCCAAGGGGGGGTAAAGCCCTGACATAAAAAATGCCCCAAGTCCCATGAGGGTTGGGCTATGGCTTTAGGTCTCAAGATTTCCTGGGCACATCTAGAAGCATTTATACACGTCTTACTCATCTGCACGTTCATAAAGCTGGAGAACGGCTGAGTCTCTGGCGTATTTCTAGAGCTACGAAGATGAGGGGGGGACTAGAACATCTCTCTGCTGAGGAAAGGCTGAGGGACTTGGGTCTTTTTAGTCTGGAGGAGAGAAGACTGAGTGGGGGGGATCTCATCAATGCTTATAAATACTTAAAGAGTGGGTGTCAGGAGGATGGGGCCAGTCTTTTTCCAGTGGTGCCCGGTCACAGGACAAGAGGGAACGGGCACAAACGTAAACATAGGAAGTTCTATGTAAACATGAGGAGGAACCTCTTTCCTGTGAGGGTGGCAGAGGCTGCCCAGAGAGGTGGTGGAGTCTCCTTCTCTGGAGACATTCCAAACCCACCTGGACACGTTCCTGTGGGACCTGCTCTGGGTGACCCTGCTCTGGCAGGGGGTTGGACTGGATGATCTCCAGAGACTGTTCCAACCCCATATCATTCTGTGATTGATCAGTAGATCCACACTTTCAGAAGCAATCAGGTACCAGCCTGCCTTGCTGGAAGAGCAGACCTAGACGTGTGTTTTCAACTGGGAGAATAAAAACTCCTGTGCCCCTCTCTTTATCCATGTAGTCTCCACTAACCTGACTTTTAATGTTTTCTTATTGAGCTGTAGGCTCTTCCATAGCTTGTGTGTGTAACTTTACTGCTGGATTCTAGCCAGCGTGCTTCCATAGCATCGACCGGTCCGTGTCCATTGGGATACGGCCCTAAAAAGCACTTAAGAGATGACAAACTCGACTGAGGGTCTGGCAGGTCAGTAATCCGTGGCGAGTGCTCATGTAAATGTGTAGTGGTGCCGGAGTCTTCTTGTCTGTCTCGTGCAGAATGAGTTGAACTTATAGCACGTGGTGTGTCAGCTACTCTACCATGACTCCTTCAGTCCCCAGTGCTAGATCCAAACCTGCTGGTTTGATATCATAGAATCATAGAATGGTTTGGGTTGGAAGGCACTTTCAAGCTCATCCAGTTCCAACCCCCTGCCCTGGGCAGGGACACCTCCCACCAGACCAGGTTGCTCCAAGCCCCCTCCAACCTGCCCTTGAACCCCTCCAGGGATGGGGCAGCCACAGCTTCTCTGGCCAACCTGGGCCAGGCTCTCACCACCCTCAGGGGAAAGAATTTCCTCCCCAGATCTCATCTCAATCTCCCCTTTTTCAGCTTAAACCCCTTCCCCCTCATCCTATGGCTCCCATCCCTCATCAAGAATCCTTCCCCAGCTTTCCTGGAGCCCCTTGAGGGACTGGAAGGGGCTCTGAGGTCTTCCCGGAGCCTTCTCTTCTCCAGGCTGAACCCCCCCAACTCTCTCAGCCTGTCCTCCCAGCATCTCTGTGGCCTTCTCTGACCCCTCTCCAACCCTTCTCTGACTCCCTCTTGTCCTCTTTTCATGGAAGGTTTTTGAGTCTCTCGTACCCTTGGTAACGTCTTGGCAGATCTACCATGATATGTGTTTGCTGCTTTAGAGCTGTGGAACTGGACCCTCATCTTGAATATCAGCGTTGAGTAGAAACCCCCTAATGAATAAGATGTCCTATCTGGCCGCCGTGCAGGATGACAATCTTAGAAATACATATTTCTGGAGGTAGTTGGCTCAGCCTTCCTCCAGCAGCAGACATTTCAAACGCCACCAATGATGCAATTATCTTAAACTCATTACCATTGCTGGCTCCTTCTCCCTGAAGACCTTGCTCTGTCGTCGGTTGGGTTGGGTTTTTTTTTCCCCCTCTCTTCATCTTGCCCTTTCCAAGGCTTTAAAATACAGCGGTTCCACTCAACCGTTATTGCTTCTTCTGCCTGATGTATATGCAGCCACTAAACCAGGATTTGTTGGGCTGTCCCAGTAGTTGTAGAGGTCCAGGAAGGTCTGAGAAACGTACTGGGCAGCTCCGTGGGATTTGCTGGAAAATTTGTCCCCTTCTGCCTTCATTTCTCACTTCTTTCTTCTGCTCTGTTTCTACTGTCTTGCTTTTTCACACCTTTTGCGTTCTCCTCCTCAGCTCCAGCAGAGCCTTCATCCCTGGGACGAGAGGCTTGTTTTTTCTGGCAGAAAGCTGCAGAAATAAATTAAAACAAACCACTTCTGGCTTCTTTTCCTGCAGCTGCTGGAGCCCAGTGGCACAGCAGAGGTGCACTAAGTCCATCTGAAGATGAGGGGGGCTTCATGAAGCTTCTTCTCGTTTTTCAGTCCTGCTTCCCTGGGGTTTTGCTTCTCTTCCCACTATTTTTTTTGATCATTCTCTGCCCAAGCTGTCTTGCATCTCACTGCAGGTACCTAAATATCACTCTTCCCGATGCTCTTGGAGTGACTTGTGCCCAAGTTGATGTTTCTACTCTTAACTTGGTTTTTCTCCAACTCTTGAGCTGCTGCTACAGTCACACTTTTCATCTTTTTTTCTTTTCCTCTTTTCCTCCCACCCCCCTTGGTCTCGCTGCCGTTCCTTCGGTATCTCGTAGGGAAAAGATGTTTTCCTACTTGAGGATCTCGCAGAGGCTTTGATGCTTGCGTCTGCAAACTTATTTATGTCTTCTTTGGACTGCTGGCAGCTTGCTGTGTCTTTCAGGTGGCTTCTTGTTGATGTAGCTCTGCTGTATCCTGGTGGGAATTAAGCGTCGTGCTGAGAGACGACCGTTAGCAGCTAATCCCTGTAAAAAAAATGCCATTTATTTCTGGCTATTTTAGTGGGTGGGGGGAATCATTTGACCACTGTGAGCTATAACCAAGAGGCCGAAATGAAGATCCAGGGTGTGGATTTTGGAAAAACATGGGGAAAACATGAACTATGCGAGGAAAGTCCGCTGATCTTCATTCGAGCCACAGTAAAATGGCTCTAACTTGCATCAAATTGGGATTAAATGTTAAAATCCTTGAGTGCTCTAAGCATCCTTTCTCAGGAGTAACATGGTGCTGGGCCTCTTGGGAGCATGGTTTGAGGTTGGGTGAGATGCCTTCAAGGTGGGGATTTGGAAGGCTTTCCCTTAGCTGTGAGTCTATATCTGCATCTTGGTGGAAGGTGGAGGTTTCCAGATCTCTTAATAACATGAGCTTTTCACTGCTGCTCTGCTAATTACATCCACAATTAGATTTTTGAGTCACGCATGCAAAAGTCATTGCTGAATATCTTCTCTCCTGGCTATTGGAATGGTTGCAGATGACTCCTGTCTGTGGATGTCCATCCCATTTGCCATGGACAAAAGTACTAAAATAATCCTTCCATGGAGGAATTTGCCATTTGAGAGGTGTTTTCATAGAATTGTAGAATGGTTTGTGTTGGAAGGGACCTTAAAGATTATTCAGTCCAACCCCCTGCCCTGGGCAGGGACACCTCCCACCAGACCAGGTTGCTCCAAGTCCCATCCAGCCTGGCCTTGAACCCCTCCAGGGATGGGGCAGCCACAGCTTCTCTGGGCAACCTGGGCCAGGCTCTCACCACCCTCACAGCAAAGAAGTTCTTCCCCAGATCTCATCTAGGTCTTTCCCCTTCCAGTTTAGAGGGAAGGAGTAGGTTGTAGCAGACTTGGTCATTCAGCTTCTTGTAGCTGAGTTTTAATATGGGGAAGGCACAGCTCTGTGCGATGGAGATGGGAACACGACAGGCTAACTGGGAAACCAAAATAAATAGTACGGAGTAGGAGGAGACAGATTTTGATGTGGTAGGGAAGGAAGACTGGTGTGGGCTGGTGTGGAGTTGCTTTGAGCCTTGAAGATGGGAGGAATTTAAACTGGATTCTGAAGGTGTTACCCATTTGCTTCTGGTACGTTGATGGGCAGCGTCGTTTTTGCCCTGCTACCCATCTCTACATATATATTTATTTTTGGAGAGTCTTCAGTGCAACTGCAAGCCAAGAGGACTGATCTGGTGTAGAAGGTCACCTTCAGAGGTGACTTACTGAACTCAACCTCTATGACTGGGCAGGGTTTTAAGCTCTGAAGCAAAACGCCGTTTATGATCCTGTTCCCCAGTTCTAT
Source organism: Calidris pygmaea (assembly GCA_003697955.1). Lineage (NCBI taxonomy): Eukaryota > Metazoa > Chordata > Aves > Charadriiformes > Scolopacidae > Calidris > Calidris pygmaea. The sequence continues at coordinate 105,262 of QJSC01021635.1, read as the reverse complement.
TACAAAGCGAATAAGGGATGTTAAGGCTGGCTACTGGCAATTAAACACTGCTAACGATGAAATTTCTCATTATTTTTCTCCTGATTGCAGAGGGACGCTCCTGGTGCAGCCCCCTCGTGCTGCAGCCATTTTATGAGCATCTTCCAATACAGTTATGCAGCAATTTATAAAAAAAAAAAAAAAAAAAAAAAAGAAAATTAATAATAAAATGTGCATATCTTAAGGAGACAGATTGCTGCCTTCATCTGTCTCCCTGATTAGATGCCAGGGTTGCGCTGTGCTATAGGAACTCCAGTCTTTTCAGCATGTACCTTCTGTACATCACCCTCTTTTATTGAAATGTTGTTCTGCTGGGTGATTTTTGACCGTCTAGAAAGGACCGGCCGCAGTAGACAGGTCCCCAGGGGTCTGCTTGCCACCGAACTCGTGAAAACCTTGAAGCTTTCGGGCCCAAAGGTGACCTGCAGAGCAGCAGGAATGGGAGGAGAGCGGAGACCGTGTACTTGGCTCTGGGAAAGGCTGATTTAAAGCAAAACTTCTGCTTGTTTTTACTGTGGTGGGGTTTTTTTTTTTTTTTTTTTGGTTTTGTGTTGTGTTTTTTTTTTTTTCATCGAAATCTGAATTTTCAATGTAGTTTTTCAAAGGTTTCTAAGCAACCGCGTGCGGTTTGGCTTGGCGTGATCCCAGCATCTTCTCTCTTCCGTGGAGTTGTCACCAGCCAGGAAGCTTCCTGCTGACTTGGAGGGGTAGGAGATGGCCATCAACGTCCTCCGCTTCGGAAACTCGCTGTCTGCTGTAGCCGGTCGCGTTACGGCCTGGAAATCTGCTTAATGAGGAGATGCTGATAAGGGTTCGAGCCCTTCTGAGGTCGCGTGCGGAGATCACATCCCCTTGACCTTGTAAATGAAGGGAAACACAATCCCACCACCGTCACGGTCCTCGACTCGGGGTGAGATAGAAGTGAGACTTGGCAAGTGTCCATCGTGGCTTCTACTGCAGTCTAAAATCTTTGCTTTGCCGTGGTTTTTTAAGTGATGCTGTGCTTTTTTCTTGTCTGCCACACACGCTGGGTATAAAAACTAGTACCGCACACTCAACTGCGTCTCCACAAAATCTTTGAGTGCTTACATTTTAATAAGAGATGATATGGGGTTGGAAGGGACCTCTGGAGATCATCCAGTCCAACCCCCTGCCAGAGCAGGGTCACCCAGAGCAGGTCGCACAGGAACGTGTCCAGGCGGGTTTGGAATGTCTCCAGAGAAGGAGACTCCACCACCTCCCTGGGCAGCCTGTTCCAGGGCTCTGCCACCCTCACAGGAAAGAAGTTCCTCCTCATGTTTAGGTGGAACTTCTATGTTTATGTTTGTGCCCGTTCCCTCTTGTCCTGTGACTGGGCACCACTGGAAAGACTGGCTCCATCCTCTTGAAACCCACCCTTTAAGTATTTGTAAGCATTGATCAGATCCCTCCTCAGTCTTCTCCAGACTAAAAAGACCCAAGTCCCTCAGCCTTTTCTCATCAGAGAGATGCTCCAGGCCCCTCATCGTCTTTGTAGCCCTTTGCTGGACCCTCTCCAGCATTTCCCCATCCTTCTTGAACTGGGGCGCCCAGAACTGCTCCCAGTATTCAAGATGTGGCCTCCCCAGGGCAGAGCAGAGGGGCAGGATGACCTCCCTCCACCTGCTGGCCACGCTCTTCTTGATGCCCCCCAGGGTGCCATTGGCCTTCTTGGCCACAAGGACACATTGCTAGCTCATGGTCATCCTGTGTCATCATTTGGCACCCTGCTCCCTCTTCCGTCCTCTTGGCCTGTTTTGAATCTGCCCTTAAAGAATGAAAATGGTAAAAACAAGACTCCTTGTTTACTGGGTAGCACTTTTTGGGGAGATTAGTATTTTTTTTCCCCTATCAGTGAAGTCGCTTTCCTGGCTCTTCTGGCATCACACGTAATGTTGAATAGGTATCTACCTGCACGTAATATCTTCATTTGTGTTTGCCTGGCTTCTTAGAAAGAAGCTAAGTCTACGTGTGAAACTGTGCAATGTTGTTTTTCCACCTGTGAGCGGTAACCGTAGGAGTTCAGCCGCTCTTTGAGAAATCCTCTTGTGTAATGCTGGATTTAGGGAAATGAGAAGATAATTTATGCCATCGAGAGCGTGTACTTAAGTCCTCCACTGGTTCTCCATGCAGTTTCTTAAGCAATCTTCCTAGGTAATAATAAAAATTGGGGGGGGGGTGGGGGGGGGTGGCGGAGGAAGGCACAGAATATCCTGCTTTGTATAATTGAACAAATGAGGCACAGGAGGAAACCTGTACGACTCCCTTTATAGAGCCATTCTGTCAAGGTTTACTGGTTGTGCTCTTCAGTCATTGTCCCAATCTCTTCATTCTGGCAGCTTTTCTCTAAAAAGGTGAATTCTCGTAGCCGCGGGATGTGGTTTAGGCTCACCTTTCCATCCATCACTTCTGCTGAGGCTCCTCCGCTGTGGTGGAACCTGGGCTTCCTCCCCTTGGTGCCGTCCCCCAGAAGCAATGTCCTTCTATGATGCAGTCCTGGAAGGAAGGAATGTGGCCCATGGAGACTTGCTTCCTGCTGGAGAGTTCATGTTGTCTTTGAAAAGTTTGGGTTAAATAGAAGCTGCTCTTAAATTGCAACCATAGGGTTTTGCCGAGGGCTGCTGTTGAACTCAATGCCTTTTTGGAGGAGTTAAATGACCGTGGAGGGAGGAAAAGCTGGGTGATGTCTTGTGTTGTGGGATAATGATGTCAAACTGTCTCATAACCAAAATCATAGGATGACAGAGTGGTTTGGGTTGGAAGGGACCTTCAAGATCATCTTGTTCCAACTCCCTGCCATGGGCAGGGACATCTCCCACTAGACCGGGTTGCCTAAAGCCCCATCCAACCTGGCTACTCTTCTTGCTGAATATCTCCATGCCATAAGATTCAAGGTTGGGAGAACCAAGGTTATAGCAATGACCCTCTAGAGGACCACATGGAGCTGGTGTTGGGATGGCCTTGAGGACATCTGAACTACTCCTGGAGTTAAAACGCGGTCAGTGGCCAAGGCCTGGCTTGTGGTGCCATGACAAGCTCCCGAGCACTGAGCAAAGGGGAAGAACCGCAGTTGGCATCTGCCACATCGATGATATTAAACTATTTCTAGCAACTGTCCCCGTCACGGCATATGACCTCACTCGCAATACATCGCTGTCATGGCAACCGTAAAGGTCAGCTTAATTTCGAGCTAATATTTAAGGTGGGCAGATAATAGTTTTCAGCCTTGGGCAAACAGTCTATTTGGTTTGAAGGTTGGGACAAGAAGCCTGGTCTGGGTTGTGTGAGCTTTTCTTGAACCAGAAGGACTCCAGGTGGCCCTGAAAGGAAAGGAGGTTGTTCAGCTGTCCTAATGTACTGCTAATAGATTACAGGGAGATAATTAAAATTACTCTCTGGCAGCTTATAATCTTCCCTGGCATTTGTTTGCTGCTGGAGACACGGCAGCAGAAGAGGTCTGGCAGAGCAAGGCCTCCTGGCTGTCTGCTGGTGGATTGGGCATTTGTCTCCATGTCTGTTGGGTTTTGTGATGCTTCATTGAGCTCCAGAGCAGCAGAACCTCATTAGCGAGCAACCTTTGGCATTAGCCAAAATGGCCAGTAACTGCACCAGACTCCCCAGTAGTCAGAGAGATCCTGGATTTTGGTTGTACCTTCGTTGCCTTGGTGATGGCCAACGCTGCTGGCAGGGACAGTGTGGCTGTGAGTGGGCATCTGGTGATACTGGTGATGGTGCATGAGGGGCTGGAGCCTCAGGAGTTTGGGATCTTTTTCTTATTATGGAAGGATGTTAGAAAGAGGGTAGATACTAAATGTTCTTGACTGTGCGCCTCTAGAGGCTACAAAACAGTTTGGATTTTAGCGCTGGGATGGTTTTCCTTCCTTGGAAGATACCAGCACTAGGAATACAAGCTTGGCTCACTGGAAGTTTTCACAGAATCCTAGAATAGCTTAGGTGGGAAGGGACCTTTAAAGGCAATCTAGTTCCAACCCCCTGCCCTGGGCAGGGACACCTCCCACCAGACCAGATTGCTGAAAGCCCTGTCCAACCCAGCCTTGAACCCCTCCAAGGATGCGGCAGCCACAGCTTCTCTGGGCAACCAGGGCCAGGTTCTCACCACCCTCAGAGTGAAAAATTTCTCCCAGCATCTCCGTGGCCTCCTCTGGCCCTGCTCCAACAGGTCCATGTCCTTCTGATGTTGGTGACCCCACAGTTGGAGGCAGCACTTGGGGGGTGTCTCCCCAGAGCAGAGCAGAGGGGCAGAATCCCCCCCCTCGCCCTGCTGGCCACGCTGCTGGGGATGCAGCCCAGGATGTGGTTTTGATCTCCTTGATTTTCCAAAATCTGCAGCATCAGGATGAATTGATGCCACCCTACTGGTGAGAAAGAGCAGCCCCTTGTGCTTGTGTTAATGTAGGAAGCAGTAAATCTGCTGGGGACCTGATTCAGCTCAAAAATAACAGGCAAAAACTGTTAATGCTCCGGTGAGACACAGTAAGAAGGGTCTCATGGTGATGGAGAGAATGTGGGGAGGAAGACAACAAGTCTAAGACTCCTCTTCTGTTGGCCAACATTTGTTGGCTTGAAGCGACCATGGGAAATGACAGATCCCAGGACTGGGTAAAGTCTCTTCTTATGATACTTAAGTTATGATTGAGGATGCTTTTGCTGATTCTTCCAGCCATGGCTCAAGTCTTTGTCACGGACTTCTGCATCTGGATGAGTTGTCCTCGATTTTAAGGAAACCCAGCAAATTCTGTCCAGAAAACAGCCAGACCGTGCAGTCTGGGCCAGAAGTTGCATCTCCATTTTGATCCTTTGCAGATGGAAAGAACTTCTCTCAATACCCTTTTTTTTTTGTGTGAGGTACAGAACCAACTATATACTCTGATTTTATTAAATGGAATTAGCAGACTAAAGCCCCGATTAAGAAGGGTTTACAATAATCCCTTGGAATAAGAGAAGTCAGGGTGTCCCTCCTGCCTCTGGACTGGGCCTGACTCCCCTCCCTGGTTTTGGGGAGGTTTTGTAACGTGATTTTTTAAATACTATTTTGTGAAGCATTTGTGTCTCTTTCTGACTAAGATTTTACTTAAGAAGCTGTCCCTCCCAGAGGATGCCAGAGAAAAGGGGTGGTGGAGTCATCTTCTGTTGACTTCTACGTTAATGTATCTTAAGTATTTTGGTTTGGCTTATTTTTGGAGTCACTTTTTATTTGGTGTAGGTGAAGTGAACTGCATTTTACCAATCTAAAATTACCGCCTCACCCTGAATCACTCAGTTGCGTCTCGGAAGTGGTTCAGGGAATTTTAAAAAGCAGCCTGAGAAGCTATTAATTGTAGCTCCACAAATGAAATTCGTGAATATAAACTTTAACATTTTTCACTGCTCTCCTACGCTTTCCCGGAATCACCCACACGGGTGGGTTTCCCGCCCTGTCAACCTTCAGAGATGAATATTCCCTTTATGGCACTGCTTTTTTTCTTTCGTGTGACGTACGTCCCATAATACTATGTCAGAGAAGCTTAAGTAATTCAGGGTAACAAATAAATACTGTGAGGACTGGAAAGAAGATGGGTGTTTTAATGAGAAGACCCAATCAAGGGTCCCTCTCCTTGGCCTTAGGGCTGCTCTTGGGCTGGAGATTCAGTGAGACCTCAACGTCTTGTGAAATGAAGTTGAGAGCATTTGCTTTGAAGGACAAGAACATGAGTCTGCTCTTCTAACGTGATTGACTCGTTCTTCAGCAGCATCTGATTTTTTTTTTAGAGACTGATTCTTACTTGAAGGAACTCATATCTCCACCAGAAAACACAGCCCAACATCTTAGATGAAGTTATGACGAGTGCTGCAGGAAGAGTTAAGCAAGGAGATCTTCGTGAACATGTTGTCCTGGACGTGTGAGAGGATGGGGAGGAAACTGAAGCTGCTTTTCTAGAAAGATGAGCGTGAATCACTTGGGTTTCTGTCCTTTGTGAGTAATGCAGTGAATCTGTGGTGCTTGCAATAATGCTTTCACAACCCACCCGTGCCATACTGCGTGCGTAGAAACTTCTGGGGAGTCACATCTCTCAGCTGTGCCTCCAGTTGGGCGAAATAAAGTTTAAAATTAATTTTTTTTTTTTTTAAGAAAGAAGTGTTGACGTCCTCATGTGCTTTCTAAAAATACGAGCACTCTTTCCCCTGTGCGATATTAGTTAAACTCTTGCCGTTGTCATCGCGGTTCTGTGAGGAGCCAAGTGGGCAGCGCTGAAGGAACGTGTTTGGAACGGGATTTGTCATCTGCAAGCTGCAATGGTTCCCAGGAGCTGTGAGTCTGTGAGAAACCCGGATTGGATGTTTGCTTTGTGGTCACGAACGCACCTAAGGAGTGGGTCACTACTGAGGATCGTTATTTTTATTATTACTATTTTCGGCGTAGTAGTTCTCCCTGCATGAGCAATCCGGTGGAGTAAAGGTGTCTGGATCACAGGGAAAACGAGATATAATCCAAAATGCTTATTTTCTGAAGGATGCCTTCAACTCAAAGAATTGTTTCAGTTGCTCCTGTTGTATAAGCAGAACTTTCCTTTCTGTGGAAACCTCCTTTCCACCCTTCCTGGCTTGTGGTGATGCCCGATATCGTGAATCTTGTTGAATTATGTAGGTGAAAACAGGGTATCATCGGTGGTGAGGGCATCACGCACTTTCCCAGAGAATATACCCTTCTCTCAGTCCTTTGGTATCTAAATTCCATCTTCACGACCAGATTGGACAGGTCTTGGAGCAACCTGGTCTGGTGGGAGGTGTCCCTGCACGTGGCAGGGGGGTTGCAACTGGATGATCTTTAAGGTCCCTTCCCACCCAAACCATCCCATGACTCTGTGAAATTGCATCTTTGCAAATTATTCTCGAAAAACAAAATCTTTTCTACTGAACAGATTTGCTGGCCTTATTTGTCCTTTGCTTGCCAACGCTGCTTTTGACTTGCAGCAGGGCTGTGCAGCTGAGAGGTGGTCCTCGTCATCGGCGTGGACTAGCAGGAACGATCCTGTGTGGGTTTTACTATCCTTCCTTTTCCGCTTGAGTTCTCTAAAGTGGTCGCTGGGTGGACACCGAGTGCTTCGCCGGTGACCTGCCAAGATGATGTCATGGCTGATATTTTAAGGTCAGTACCTTGGAAGGAGAAAGGAATCCTTCAGAGAGACGGAGGAGACCTCTTAGATGGTGAGGAGCACTCGGCCCTGGTATCGCTAAACCCTTCTGCTCCCCATCCACACCCCGAGCGCGTGCAACGAGGACTGACCTTGGGTTTAGTGACCAAGCCCAGCTCTTGGGTATTTCCTGCGCGCATACGTGTTCGATGGCACTTAGATATAGTAGAATTGGGAAGGAATTTAATAGGTTTCTGAACCTAATGAGCTGAGGATCTGAGATTCTGGGTAGTATTTCTGAAATTTACTGGTAGGAACAGCCAGGTGGTAAATACTCCCTTCCACGGAGCTGGGTCTGCGATATCCGTCACCCCCGTTGCTGGTGACCTAAGTTGGCCCAGGGCTTAGGTACGATGTACTGTGGGTCTGTGGGCAGTAGCATCAAATTCAGCCTGCAAATTCATGTTCCCTGAAGATTCTTTGTTCAGTGTTTGGTATTTGGCTGGTTTCACCTTCCAGCCTTCGCCTGTGGTCTAACGGGATGGTGCAAGATCAAAGAATGAAGGGAGACCTTCTCGCTCTCTACAACTCCCTGAAAGGAGGGTGTAGAGAGGAGGGGATCGGTCTCTTCTCCCAAGGAACAAGTGATGGGACAAGAGGAAATGGCCTCAAGTTGCGCCAGGGGAGGTTTAGGGTGGATATCGGGAACAATTTCTTCCTGGAAAGGGTTGTGAAGCCTTGGAAGAGGCTGCCCAGGGGAAGTGGTGGAGTCATCATCCCTGGAAGGATTTAAAAGCTGGGCAGATGTGGTGCTGAGGGACATGGGTTAGTGGTGGGTTTGTCAGTGTTGGGTTGATGGTTGGACTTCATGAGCTGAAAGGTCCCTTCCAACCCAGACAATTCCGTGATTCAATAATGTGGAGGTCTTGCTGGGAGAGCAGACTTTGGATTAAAGTTTGGACTTTGGAGATAAAGCAGTTGGATTTGGTTCCCAAGGCTGCATAATAGAATCATGGAATGGTTTGAGTTGGAAGGGACCTTAAAGACCATCTAGTTCCAGCCCCCCTGCCCTGGGCGGGGACACCTCCCACCAGACCAGGTTGCTCCAAGCCCCATCCAACCTGGCCTTGAACCCCTCCAGAGATGGGGCAGCCACAGCTTCTCTGGGCAACCTGTTCCACAATATTTCTTTGAGTTGTTTTATTTTAACCATTGTTGCAATGGATGGTGCCTGTTATAGGATGTGGAGAGTTGGGTGAGGAGCTCCAAGAAGCAAAACACAAGGGCAATGCAGAAGGAATTTGGAGGCATCTTCTCACTGCTGGTGGAGTTGGGTGAAATCAGAGAGCAGGGTGCTACTTTAATCCCCCCCTGTGTATCTGTGTGTTTAAAGAAAGGTCTGAATTAGCTTATCTCAAAATAAAGACGTGGTGACGATGATTAATGGTGATCAGTGGCGGGAGGGAGGAGACGAAAGGTGCTCCTGAACATTTGATTCCTTCTCCTCTCAACATTTCGGTTGTTATAACTGAAAGGTTAAATGGAGATCAAAAAACAAATAGGAAACTTGGGCCAAGGAAGCCGGGGTCCTTGAGAGCCTTTTCAGACTCTCTGGGAGGCGCAGTAGAAAGGTTAAAATTTGCAGCTCAAATGTTAGCTGTGATCTCGCTTTTGAGCGAGCTTCTCAAAATATACCTCCAGGCTTGGTTGGGGAAATGAAAGCTCAGAAACGGTTCTGGGACGAGAGGCAAGAAGGCGGCCGGGGCAGAGAAGCAGAGAAACTGTTGTGAACCTCTAAGATAATTGCCTCACCCCCTCGGAATGGCTCGTCACGCAGCCTGGACCGCAGAGGATGATGCGGCGGATTAAACAAGAGGGTCATTGAAGGGTTTGGGTGCTCGGCCAGATGTTTTCAGGGACCTTGACAATAGCCCTTTCATTTCCTGCGCCCGAGATCCCCCTCCAAATCCAGCACGGCTCTGCGGGGAGGGAGGCTCGGGGTGGTAGATGTAGCTCTCGCCTGGGATAGGAGGCTCGTCGGTGGAGTGAATGTCCCAGAACAAGATGAAAGGAGGCGGGTAGAGGCTGTCTCTGAGCTGCAGAACTTTTACAGAAGAGAAAATCCTTATCTTCAATCTGTCAGAACTACAAGGTGGACACTAGAAGAAAGGAAAGCTCGTTCTAACTTCAGTTATTCTTGTGAGGCTTGAGGGGAAACGTTACGTGGGTTGGATTTCTGAGTTCCTTAAAGCTGATATTTGTATCAAATATTGGGTTTGTACCAAGGCTGGTCTCGGGTTTTCAAAGATAAATTCATTTCATAAGTTTGCTCCAGCTTTTGTGGTTCTACACCCATGAAAGGTGCATGTAGAACCTACGTAGAACCTGTTCGCTCCTTCCCGCAAACCTAAATAACTTGTCTCGAAGGTCTGTATTTGAAACTTAAGGTCTTAGATGTGAAGTCAAATAATCCCTATCTTTGTTATTCACCAGTGGAGAAACTGGGGGAAGGGGTTCACAAATAATTCAGAGAGGCCATGGAGTTTCCATCCTTAGAGATGTTCAAGACCCAACTGGACACAATCCTGAGCAGCTGCTCGAAGCTCCATGGCAGTGAAACCAGGGGAACCTCACATGAGTTAGGAGGAGATTCGTTTGGCATGGGTGAGAGGACTTCTCTTAGGGTGGGTAGTCCATTTCTAGACCTTCATAGCCACAGAAGGTTGTGGAGAGAGACACTATCAGGAGGTTCAAAATGAATTTTTGACTTCAGAGATGGTAGGAATAGGCAGGGATGTCTTCTCAAACCTTGCTATGACTGGGGGAACCAGAAACGGCTTGAGATGGTGACCAAGCCATGCTTGAGGAGCATCTCCTGGTGCCACCATTGGAAGAGTATGGGGCTAGCAGGATTGCTGGTCCAACCCATGACACTGTATCTAATTTTCACTAATACCCTCATGAAATCTGTAATTTGGATGTGCCAGATCTATCCGGCACCCAAGATAGTGCTCAAATTGCTGTTCTTGCATTTTTAAGCTTAATTTCTTGTTTCCATTTCCGTGAAGAACATCAAAGCGTTTGAGAGGCCACGTGGATCCTTGAGTTAACGATTTCCAGAATAGACCGAGCCAGGGGTGACCCTCAGGATCTGCGCAAGCCAGAAAGATGCTTGGATCACAAAAATATTTCATAAGTCAGGTGGTCTGTATGTATCTGAGGGCTTTAATTGTTCCTTCTCCATGGTGAGGTACTCAGAAGGTCCATTTTTTATGTTAAAGTTAATGTTAAACAGGATTTTGGGGGTCATTTCTCCTTTTTTCTTCTTCGTAGGCACTTCATAAATTTGTAAATCGATGCTGCTTTCGCTTGTCTTGTGATATCTTCTTCCCAATTGCACATCTGGTGTCAGTTCCTCCTCTGGTGACTCCTCTTGAGTAGTCCGAGACCCTCGTATATTGAGGACACCTCATCTATTGAGGACACGTGCTTCAGCTTGGGTTTTCTTCAGCCTTCCGTTACAGGATGGTGCTGTCCTTGTTTGTAGGAGGTGCAGCTGCTGAATTATCTGCTGGAGTGGAACTGTGGGTGCTCTTGTGAAATTGGTTGGGTTTTTTAATGGGAAATAGAGTTTTATCGCGCTCTTAGAGAACTACTGGGTGATTTCTTAGCGTGAGTTGTGAGATGAAGTGGTCTCTCATCTCATCGGCTAAAACTGGACACTGTCAAGGTGAAAAGAAATAATTGTTAAAAAGGCTACCTTTAAAAATGAAGTTAACTTTAAAATAAGAAAATTATTTCGGTAAGGGGTGGAGGGGAGATGGAGATGAGATATTGGGAAGAAATTTTTCACTCTGAGGGTGGTGAGAGCCTGGCCCAGGTTGGCCAGAGAAGCTGTGGCTGCCCCATCCCTGGAGGGGTTCAAGGCCAGGTTGGAGGGGGCTTGGAGCACCCTGGTCTGGTGGGAGGTGTCCCTGCCCAGGGCAGGGGGTGGCACTGGATGATCTTTAAGGTCCCTTCCCACCCAAACCATTCTGTGATTCTCTTTACACCATGCTCAGCTGTTGAACAGAAAGAACAGAGTTAAAAGACTTAACCATTTCTATAGTCCTGTTAATTTCTTCAGTTTTTCCCGTTGTAGTTTAATAAGTGAATTTTCTCAATTTTTTAATAGTTTCATCTTACCTAATTATTCTATATTTAAAAAGAAAAACTGCCAAAAAAAAAAAAAAAAGAAAAAAGAAACCCAAATAAAAACCCTAAAAAGCCCTCATTTACAAAAGAAAATCCAAATTTGGCTCCTGTGCTGGTTTTGAGAGTCACGCAACCACTTTTTTCGCTTGTTTGGAGACCTGGATACCACTTAATTGGCCACGCTGAGAGATTTGAGGTCCCTGTTCCACACCAGGCACATACAGAGGATCGATGGTCGTAAATGTAAATATAGGGGTAAGCACCTGCGAAGCAGCTGGGGGAGAAGCAGCATTTAATCCACGGGAGGAGAAGCGACAGCGCTGCGGAGAGCTGGTTTTCCTCTTGCAGGGATGAAAATGCTGCGGCATTGAAACAGAAATCACTCAGGAATGTCTGGGGTAATTCGAAGTTCACGATAAATGTTGGTGCGCAACTCGTGTTTGATTATTTGAGGTTTATTATTGAATCCAAACCCCATTTCCTGTTAATTCCTCGGAGCTCCCTCGCCGTTCGCGGCACCGGGGCAGAGTGGAAGAAACGTTTATGAATTCATAACTTAGTGGGGGAAATAAACAGCAATTTATACGATCCAGCCTCGCTCGTGAGAATTATGAATACAGAATGATGAAGAGTGCAGGGAAACTGGGATCTCAGTGGTCCAATTCCTCCGTCTTCTCATCCCCGGCCAAAACACTAAATCAAAACGTGCCTAAAATAGGATCTGACTTGAAATTTAAAAGCCTAAATGCAGAGTAGGAATCCAAGCACTTGATTTTCTTTCAACACCTACCTGATACTGGAGACTCCTGAAATTATCTAGGACTTTCAACCTATTTTTGGCTGGAAAGATGCAACTCTTATTTTAGACCTGAGGGCGCTTCTGTGCCCAGAAGCACGTGATTTCGCCTCTGATATATTTGTTGATCAAAAAGTTACGGTTTCTGAGAAGGAGAGTGGGGAGGCTTATGGGGAATAAGGAAACATCAAAGACGTAGCTACTGGATAGCAAGATGAATCGTTAGAGGCTGGAATTGATTTAGGCCAGGATGGAGCTCGTGTGAAAAATACCTAAAATTCAGTAATGTTTAAAAGGGATAGTGGGCCCGGAGTGATCGTGCATCATAAAAGGTGATTTTGCTGTCGGTTTTTGAGCAAAAAAAGAATCAAAAGGTGTACAGAAACCGTGGCTCCATTGGGGCTGTTACCCATCACCTTTGCAATTTAGGAAAGTATTGATATTTTTATTTATATACAAATTCTCTTTGTACAAAGAATTTCTCTCATCCTTTGCCGTGGTCTCAAACCCTCATGGATGGTGTGGAAGCTCGGCTGTGGCCTCCAGGCTGAAAGACCCCGTGCATCAGACGTCTCCAGTCTGGGCTGCTGTCGCCTTCTGAATAGAAAAGTGATTCAAAGGGAGTGTTTGTTCCCAAATTACGGGGCTGTAGGTGATGTTTGCTTGGGTGGATCAGTGCTTCTGGAAAGCATGGTGGTGGGGAGTCATTGCCTTCTGCAGTCTGCTCACACTTAGGTCCCATGGCTGCCTTTGGCCTTTCCTTGTCCCATTGACCCAAACTGCTGGAAATCCCGTCCTTTATTGAGTTTCAGGAATTTGGGTGATGGAAATCCATCTCCAGACCAGCTTGGAGCACTCAGTAATTACACATGGAAGCTGGTGCTGAACTCCAGGGATTCCCAAAATATTCCAGGCACCAAGGGTCACTTACAGAATCACAGAATGGTTTGGGTTGGAAGGGACCTGAAAGATCATTGAGTTCCAACCTACCTGCCCTGGGCAGGGACACCTCCCGCCGGAGCAGGTTGCTCCAAGCCCCTTCCAACCTGGCCTTGAACCCCTCCAGGGATGGGGCAGCCACAGCTTCTCTGGCCAACCTGGGCCAGGCTCTCACCACCCTCACAGCAAAGAGGTTCTTCCCCAGATCTCACCTCGATCTCCCCTCTTTCAGTGTCAAACCCTTCCCCCTCCCCCTGTGGCTCCCCTCCCTTATCAAGAGTCCCTCCCCATCTCTCCTGGAGCCCCTTGAGGGACTGGAAGGGGCTCTAAGGTCCCCCTGGAGCCTTCTCTTCTCCAGGCTGAACCCCCCCAACTCTCTCAGTTCTTCAGTGGATGACTTCGTCTCATCCGGTCTGGTATCTTAATTTGAGGTGATCTGCTTTTCAAAAGGAAAATAATAGCACTGAATAACCCATTTGAGTTTGACTTTTCTCCTGAAGCTTGCTCAGCTCCAAGCAGGGATCTGAAGCCAACACTGACAATAAATTAATTGGCTCAGAGGCAGGTGATGTTTTGATTTCCTAATGAAATGCATTGTGGAGCTGCAGGTGGTAGAGCTGGAGTATTATTGTCTGCCTCAGGAATGATCTGAATTATTATTCATAACATTCGAAGAGCTGCCTTGGAAGGCAGTCGCTGTTAACCGTGTCGGCGGTGGATGTGTCTGGGTGCGGAGCTCGGTGTAGAACATCTAAGATGTTGAAGAACTTATGGCTTGAATAGAGAAGGTCGAGAAAGTGGAGATATTGTGTTCTTTGGGATTCTTACCTTCATAAATCTACCCGAAGGAAGAAGAAATGATGGGAGAAAGGGATTAGTGTGGGCAGAGCAAGCCTAATCAAAGCAGCAGGTAGTTCTCTAAAGCCAAAGGCGAGACTCTTGAGGCAGTTCTTGTGGCTGGTCCAACTGGATGGAGCTTGTAGATGGCTTTTCTCACGTCAGGAAGCTCTGTGATGATGTGCGAGGGCACGCACCGCTGTGGCTGTAGTTGGTGTATGCTGGGAATGGAGGTGGTCCCCATGGTATTAAAGATGCAAGAGGACAAAGCCATGGTTTGAGTTGAGAACACACAGGACCGTGGCCTTTAAGCTTGGGCCAGCGTGTGCTGGTTGGAAAGGTGTTGAGGACTTTTTTGCTCCAGTTCCACAATCACAGCAAAAAAATCCCAGGTTTTGGAAGCAAACTCCCAACTGTTTCATGTTGAAACTCAAACCTACCTCTGCTTTTCCATTTAAATGGTCAACCTACAAACGTGTGCCTGATACACCAAGATGCTTGTGTTCTTTCCTGCTGCTTTTCTATCTCCTAAACGACCCTTCTATGAAGGTTCTGACCTTCAGCTGCTGCTAATTCATATCCTGCCTTTGGTTTCAATTTGAAAAGTCCCATCAGCTGTGTTTCCAACCTGAGCCCATGTCCGAAGGGCGACGGGGGGGTGGACATCGTTGCTTTACAGGTCTGGAAATGAACATGGAGTAGTGAGTCCTTGGAGTTCACCCAAGCTGGTGGCAGAGCCTTGGATGGGTGCCCAGTGCAAGACCTGGACTTGGCTGCAAAACTCGTCCCCTTTCCAAATGATCAGATGTTCTCGCCGTGGCCGAGATCGTTATAACCCAAAAGCTGTAGTTCGACATTAAAAACATATTAATGAGGTAACAGTTTCTCGACAGAGGTTGGTGAAACTGCCAAAACTGTATTTTTCCAATTTTTTTGACTGAAACAAGAGTATTCGTGGAGTTTTTTTTCTCCGTGCATGCTTTCTAATGTCAGTTCTCCTATAGATCTCTGGCGGGGATGTCTTGTATAAATAGACTTTGACTAGTTGTTACTGGAGCTTCCAGTTCCCACGCTGATTCTTATCAAAGAAGATTAGTTTCCCAGCCAAAGTTGTTTTTTGGTGTTTTTTTTTTCTTTCTTTCAAGGGATTTATGGCATCAAAACAAGTCTGTGGCTTTACTGCAGTGCTAAAACTGCCACGCTTGTGTACTTGGACTGGTAATGACCTGCTGGGCTGCTAGAAAATGGGATGGGGTTGCTTTAGCCCTCCCTGCCTCTTCGTTAAGACTGGAACCAGTCCCTGGTTCCTGTCTGGCTGATTGCCGGAGCTGGGATTGCTCTGCGGGAAACGAAAGCTGGAGGCGAGTTCATTTAAGGATTAGATGCCTTTTAATTGCCCTGCCAGACTGAAGCTGGGGAAAGAAATCAAGGATGGAGGGAAAAAAACCCTCTGTAGATATTTAGATCCCAGATAGCATCAGGAGCTGTGGAAATAGCAGAGGAGCTGCCTCTCGCAACTGGAGATGCGTTGGAGATGTTCCTCCTCCAGCAGGGCAATGCCTCAGTTGTTGGCTGTTGAGGTCAACCTAAAGCACCCAGTGTTGCCAAGAAAAGTCCTGGTTTTAGGACAGGACAATCCGTACAACTCCCTGAAAGGAGGGTGTAGAGAGGAGGGGGTCGGTCTCTTCTCCCAAGGAGGGCAAGAGAAAACGGCCTCAAGTTGCGCCAGGGGAGGTTTAGGGTGGATATCGGGAACAATTTCTTCATGGAAAGGGCTGTGAAGCCTTGGAAGAGGTTGCCCAGGGCAGTGGTGGAGTCGCCATCCCTGGAGGGATTGAAAAGCCGGGCAGACTTGGTGCTGAGGGACATGGGTTAGTGGTGGGTTTGTCAGTGTTGGGTTGACGGTTGGACTCCCATGATCTGAAAGGTCCCTTCCAACCAAGACAATTCTATGATTCCAAGCAATAGAACAAGAGGAAACAGCCTCAAGTTGCTCCAGGGGAGGTTTAGGATGGATATTGGGGAAAATTTCTTCCCTGAAAGGGTTGTCAAGCCTTGGAAGAGGCTGCCCAGGGGAAGTGGTGGAGTCACCATCCCTGGAGGGGTTGAAAAGCCAGGCAGATGTGGTGCTGAGGGACATGGGTTAGTGGTGGGTTGGTCAGTGTTGGGTTGATGGTTGGACTTCATAAGCTGAAAGGTCCCTTCCAACCTAAATGATTCTATGATTCTATGAAATCTCCTGCTTGCTTGGCAGCCTGGGCTCCGAAACAGCAAATCCAGGGGAAAAAAAAAAGATATATGGAAAATATATAGTTATATATTTATTTATAACCCGATAGCTCTCTTGCCGGTGGCTGGACTGGGCTTGCTCTGCTGCAGGAAGGTCACACTGACTTGCAGAAGCAGCTCAGGGTTCCTCAAACCAAGTGCTTTATCATTTTTTGCCTTCCTCTAAAACCTGATTTTTTCAACTCTTTGTCCTTCTGATGCTTTGCACTGAGCATGGGGTAGTGTTTAATTCCTGTTGCTAAATTGGAAATAAAATCATGGAACTGGTAAACTCTGCAACAGAGAATGGAACCCCCCTGATATTAGAGTGTGATGCATTTTTTGCATAATAAAAGTTAAGACACGCCCACTGATGCTGTTGTGGGTGTTAATAAAGGATTCTTTTCCTCGGGGGCTGCGCCATCTGTGAATACAGTTGTTTTTTTTTTTTCCTAAGAACTTGCTGCAGGGGGGAATGATGCTCCCAAAATCCGAAGTACGTCATGTGAAGGGCATGAATAAAATCTTCTCCATTTGGGTGGCCCAGCGCTTTCTGACCTCTCCCACTTCCAGTCCTGCACTGTAAATATTATGAAAAAAAGAGGAAGAAGCTGTTCGGAACAGCTCTTACTTTTTTCTTTTTTTTTTTTTTTAATGGTTCAAACATGCACCACCAAGGCCTTAAGCTGGTCCAGGAACAAAATCTCTTTAAAGTCAGTCGGGTTTGATGGTGAATACATCAGGAAAACTCACAGGCTGTGATGCTGGAGAGTATTTTCAGGCTTTTGAAAAAACCCTGATGTTCTCAGAAAAAGAGATCAGATTTTTGAATGCTCTTGAGGATGTTTATTGCCTTCATTAAAATCATTATGTAGAAGTTTTGGAAGCAATCCTGACCAGCAAGTCTGAGTGGCCCAGAGAGGTGGGAGATGCCCCATGCCTCAAGGGGTTCAAGGCCAGGTTGGACAGGGCTTGGAGCAACCTGGGCTGGTTGAAGATGCCCCTGCCCAGGGCAGGAGGTTGGACTAGATGGTCTTTAAAGGTCCATTCCCACCCAAACCAGAGTTGAACTGGGAAAACGTGTGCCACCAGCAAGTCACACTTTTTGTAGTTGGCCTTTGGGGGGAATCTCAACTGGATACCCAGTGTCTTGTATCAAAAAGTATGTCTGTTTTTCCTGGTTTTCTTTTTTTTCCCTTATTAATCTATGATTTCTGGTGGGCTTTTCCGGTAGTAGCCTATGTTTATATATGGGAATAAAATGCACGTTACGGAGATGGCCACTGGCCAACTGGGCAATGGCTGTACCTGGAGAGCAGAGGGAATTTTGGCATTTCTCTGACCCAAATCTCTGCTCGGTGCTTTGGATTTGAAAGCAGAGGTTACGCAGCGGGTATCTTCTCTGGCAATCACGTGGAGTATGAAATATTTTAAGTGATCTAAATGAAGGGAGGGAGCGGGAGGAAGGTCACGAGGACTCAGGTGCAGACTCAGCTGCGCTTAAATATTTTAGTCCACGGTTAAGTGGATTGGCATCGTGACCCTGAGCGCTCAGTCGGTAAGTATTGATAGAAATAAACCACTTGACTTCTGATTTATTGCTCTTCTTGGCCTCGTGTTGCTTCTGCAAGTTATACCAAGGGCTGAGATTCCCTGTGTTTGATTCAGTAGTGAGACGTCCTGGGCAGCTGGAGGTCCAGCTATTATCTGCTGTCACCCAGGTGTAGGGTAGAGCATTTCCATCCCAGGGCCAGCAGGGCAAGGTGGGGGGGGGGATTCTGCCCCTCTGCTCCACTCTGGGGAGACACCCCCTAGTGCTACTTCCAGCTCTGGGGCCACCAACATCAGGAAGGACATGGAGCTGTTGGAGCGGGGCTAGAGGAGGCCACGGAGATGCTGGGAGGGCTGGAGCCCCTCTGCTGGGAGGACAGGCTGAGAGAGTTGGGGGGGTTCAGCCTGGAGAAGAGAAGGCTCCGGGGAGACCTCAGAGTCTTCCTTCCCTCAAGGGACTCCAGGAGAGATGGGGAGGGACCTTTGATGAGGGAGGGGAGACATAGGACAAGGGGGAAGGGCTTTAAGGTGAAAAAGGGGAGATTGAGGTGAGATCTGGGGAGGAAATTCTTCCCCCTGAGGGTGGTGAGAGCCTGGCCCAGGTTGCCCCAGTAAGCTGTGGCTGCCCCATCCCTGGAGGGGTTCAAGGGCAGGTTGGAGGGGGCTTGGAGCAACCTGGGCTGGTGGGAGGTTTCCCTGCCCAGGGCAGGGGGTGGGACTGGATGATCTTTAAGGTCCCTTCCCACCCAAACCATTTCATGGTTCTGTGATCCCACCACATCCCTCCTTCCACTGACCCTGTGACATTCACATGGAGGGGCAAAAGGAGTAACCCCATCCTGGTTATCCGTAAAAACAAGATTATGGCTAATTGCTAATAGCTTAGAGCTATAATACAGAGCTACAGCTTCAACATGCAAATAGGTCATATTAATGACGCAGTACCTCTTGATTGTGAATGGGAAGGGAGGGGGTGATGGTGCATCGCTGCCTGGGGAACGGGGACACTCCGTGCACGGGGATAACAGCGGTGCTTAAACAAGGGCCTGCTCTTCTCCCTGAAGAATCTGGCTTTTTTTTTTTTTTTTTTTTTTTTTTTTTTTGCAATCAAATCCCTACTGGGAGATCGGTTTCCTCCACTAAACTAATCACGCAGCGCAAAGAGCTGGGGAGAGAACGGCAAAGAGCTGGGGAGAGCTTTGGATCCTGTCGCGTCTCGCTCGTAGGGGCTGGGAGAGCTGGAATCAAAGATGAGGAAACTGCAAAATGCTGACCCCATCCCGCGCGGCGCAGAATGTGGGGTTTGGGTTGGGGGGTTTTGTTTTTTTTGGGCGCCTGCGGCGGCTTGAGCTTCCGGGGTGACGGGTAGTACTTGAGACTGAATAACGCTAAATAGCGCAGCAGAACGCAGCCGTTGGGAGCAAATATAGCTCCGTTCGTCAAAGCGCAAGTCAGCTGTCTGCAGCTAATTACAGAGATGTCAGGGAGCTTTGAATTTGTCAGCTGAATTTCGGATTGTAGAACGTCGGTCGGAAAATGTCTCTGTTGAAAACCCCCCAAAATTTAAAAATAAATGCCTCAAAGAACAGCATCTTTCTTTGGGGGGGGGCAGTTTCTGGAAACTGGCCCGTATTTTTTTTTCTGGGTGGCTTTATTGTTAAGTGCTGAGGGAAATGTCCCAGCAGGGCTAGAAGTAGGTCCCAAGGTGTGCCCACCTTGCCAAAACTCCACTGCCAGTCAGTGGCCAAGTCCCCGGTCCACTTCCACCTGCAAAGGGGCAGAGTTGTTACCCATCCTTCAGCTCTTCAGTTTACCATAGCTCTGGGTGAACACTGTGGCTCATCCTAGGCCCCGTGAAGGTGGGTGGACTCCACCAGGTGGATTTACCAAAGCAAGAATCCCAGAGAACACAATAGCTACAACTGTGTTCATCGTTTTTCTTAATTTATCTCCACTTTCTTGACTTGTATTCAAGCCATAACTTCTTCAGAGCAGGAGCCATTTCCTGCTCTGCAATGTCTTAGATGTTCTACCAGACCCCATGAAGGTGGATGGAGAGGCTGTTGGATGGATGTTTGTGCAAGGGGGATAAGAGGCACTGCATAAGGTTCAGGTGATGTGTGACCATCACAGTTTGGAGCTGGTTATCTCTGAGACGTTGCTTTACCTTGTTTAAAAGCGTTTTCAGGGGAGAAGGTCTGCCTGGGTCTCAGCTCACTAATGGCTAATTCACAACTTGGTGTCTTTTCCCAAGTCCCTCCCTTGTTGGTTCAAGCTTGGGGTGGTAGGGGTTGCGGTCAGGATGGGACTTCTTTCCCAACTCCGCTGTGGAGGATGTAGCCTTGAGTGCAATGGGGCAAGATGGGAAAATCAGATGAGAGTTGACCTTTCTGGAAGGGCCAGTTAATCTGGACTGGCTTGTCTTTGTCTCTCAGCTGGGATGCTCCTTTGTTCAAGCTCTTCAGCACAAAGAGACTCTGGACCATTTTTCTGACCTTCAGCGAGAGGATTTTATAACCATCTCTCATGGTCTTCTGTGCTGAAGGGGACATTGTTATTTTATGGCTGAATAAACTGTGGCAAACAAACGCAGAACCTCTTCTGAGCCAAGCTCAGACCATGAAGCTCTCTCCAAATCAACTTTAACATGTCCCTTGCCCTTCAGCAATTAGTAGGTACCGGTAGAGGATGAAATCCATTGAAGTAGGTGTTGACAAACCTACGGTGAGACTCCTTGTCCTCAGAGCTTTTGAAGCACATCCAAAGAAGAGCAACGAAGCTGGTGAGGAGTCTGGAGCATAAGTCTTATGAGGAGAAGAGGAGGCTGAGGGGAGACCTTCTCGCTCTCTACAACTCCCTGAAAGGAGGGTGTAGCCAGGGGATGGTCGGTCTCTTCTCCCAAGGAACAGGTGACGGGACAAGAGGAAACAGCCTCAAGTTGTGCCAGGGGAGGTTTAGGATGGATACTGGGGAAAATTTCTTCCCTGAAAGGGTTGTCA
This sequence comes from Calidris pygmaea, assembly GCA_003697955.1. NCBI lineage: Eukaryota > Metazoa > Chordata > Aves > Charadriiformes > Scolopacidae > Calidris > Calidris pygmaea. The sequence goes on along the minus strand of QJSC01021635.1, from coordinate 84,488 downwards.
AGCATTGGAAGAGGCTGCTGAGGGAAGTGGTGGAGTCACCATCCCTGGAGGGATTTAAAAGATGGGTAGACGTGGTGCTGAGGGACATGATTTTGTGGTGGGCTTGGTAGTGTTGGGGTAACGGTTGGACTTGATGATCTTAAAGGTCTTTTCCAGTGTAAATTGTTCTAGGATTCTGTTTTCTAGGAGGATGAAGGCAGCTGAAGAGGGGGTCAGAGCTGCATGCCTGAAATCCTCCCACTTGTTTTCCCCCCACATCCCCAAATGTGTCAGGGTACCTCAGGCAGATGTTCAGCCCAGTGAACTCTCCAAGTCACGAGAGCGTGAACTTGCTCCCGTTCTCCAGAAACAAGGTCGGTCTGTGACGCCGTTACGTGGGCATCAGCGATGAGCGGGGAGCCTTGGCTCAGCCTTTGTCTGTCCCAGGGCCCGGCCCCGAAGCCGAATGCCATCGTCATGTAGGAACAAACGGCTCTTTTTTTCAAAGGGAGAGAAGCCTTTTCACGCGGCCGGTGGAGGGTTCGAGCATCCCAGTGTGTGGGACAAGGAGGAGAGGTAGCGAGAACGGCTGCGAGACTCCCCACTGCCTTTGGTGGAACATGAGATGGAGCAAAACTAAACTGTGGGAGTCGGTCTCTTCTCCCAAGGAACAAGTGATGGGACAAGAGGAAAAGGCCTCAAGTTGCTCCAGGGGAGGGTTGGGATGGATATTGGGGAAAATTTCTTCCCTGAAAGGGTCATCAGGCCTTGGAAGAGGCTGCTCAGGGCAGTGGTGGAGTCACCGTCCCTGGAGGGATTTAAAAGAAGGGCAGATGTGGTGCTGAGGGACATGGGTTAGTGGTGGGTTGGGCAGCGTTGGGTTGATGGTTGGACTCCATGATCTAAAAGGTCTCTTCCAACCTGGGCAAGTCTATGATTCTATGATTCTAAATCTCCATGTGGTGTCTGAGCAGGCTCAGCTCTGCTTTTGGCAAAAGAGCAGCAGACCCTCATGGTGTGCTACATCATTATGGTAGGAACAGGCTTCGCTTTGCACATATTCACTGATACTCTTTAGCTGTGATTTATTTGGACTAGATGATTGTTGTAGGCCCCTTCCAACTAAAAATATCCCATCCCTCTGCTCTGCTTGGGGGAGACACCCCCCTGCTCCCAGTGCTGCCTTCAGCTCTGGGGTCTCAGCACAGGAGAAACATGGACCTGTTGGAGAAGGACCACAGGAGGCTACGGACATGCTGGGAGGGCTGGAGCCCCTCTGCTGGGAGGACAGGCTGGGAGAGTTGGGGGGGTTCAGCCTGGAGAAGAGAAGGCTCTGGGGAGACCTTGGAGCCCCTTCCAGTCCCTCAAGGGGCTTCAGGAAAGCTGGGGAGGGACTCTGGATGAGGAAGGGGAGCCATAGGAGGAGGAGAAAGGGAACAGCCTCCAGTTCTCTCTTTTTCCTTACCCCGGGGCAGTCTGCCGCTCTCGTGCGCTTTTTGTGATAGCTCCATCATGGTACAATCTGAATTTATCACACTCGAAGGTGTCTGGTTGCTTCATCTAGTTTGGGATGTTGGAAGCCTGCGATGAGAGGAGTGACAAGAGGCTCCATCTGCATTTCCCAGCATGATTATATTCAGGATCCGAGACCTTCGTCTGGAAAGGTGAAGTGGTGGCTAGTAAATATTCACCTTGCCTTTGGTTGTAGTAGCCCCTTTCATTTGGAGCCCTCTCCTCGTCTGCAACCCTCGGTTTGGCAGCTGTTAAAGCACGGCATAAAGTTTGTTTGATGAGGCTTTTGGCAAATCGATAGAGGGATTTGGGATTGCAGGAAAAATCCTGATAACTAGCTTTCGAGCTGTCCCTCCGGTGCTCTGTTAATGACTTTGTGGAATTCCCATCCCCCCCCAGTGCCTCGCGTTTGGGTTGTCTTAAATCATTAAAAAGAAAGAAGAAGAAGAAGAAGAAAAAAAAAAAAAGAGTGCAGGCTCTCCACGTTCCTGCCAAGTAGGTCAGGGTTTTCCCAGTTGTAGGGAATTGGGAAATGGAGATGTTATTTGGAGCCACTTTCTCCAAGTTGCCTGGTGAGTTGAAGACAACTGGAAGCACCACAGTGGATTCAAGCACGAGTTCAAGACTCATTCTCACTCTCATTCTTTGAGTGAGAATAAGTCATTTGTCCCAATCGGAGCCCGATTCAAATTAATATTTTCGAAACCCGGCAAAGTAAATGGCTCGTTCCGGAATCCTGTGATGTAGGAGAAGCTGCAGGATCTGAGCCTTGGTCCTGGAGAAGTCAAGGGTGGGCAATTGGTGCTGCATAAAATGAGTTAAACCCACATCCTTACATTTTAAGCTGTTGAAAAATGCTTCCTGTAGGAGGAAATAAGCCAAAAAGCTGTAGTTGTTGTGGTACCACTGTTGGGTTGTGGGTTTTTTTGCCCGATCACAGTGGAAAAAGCACCAAGGCAGGAGCATCTCCATGGTGTCTGTATCATCTCAGGCTTTAGAGATGACTCTAGGCTCAGAAGAATTGGCTGCTAATGAGCTGCTTTTTACAGAGTTGGCTTATGGGATTGTGGTGGGGAAATAATGGTACAATCACAGAATAATTTGGGCTGAAAGGGACCTTTAAAGGCCATCTAGTCCACCCTCCTGTCATGAGCAGGGACACCTCCCACCAAATCAGGGTGCTCCAAGCCCCCTCCAACCTGCCCTTGAACCCCTCCAGGGATGGGGCAGCCACAGCTTCTCTGGGAAACCTGGGCCAGGCTCTTACCACCCTCAGAATAAACAATTTCTTCCTAATATCTAGCCTAAATCTCCCCTCTTTCAGTTTAAAACCATCACCCCCTTGTCCTATCGCAACAGGCCCTCCTAAAATAATGATTAAAACTGATTGAATTCAGGAAGAGGTTGGTTTGAAGGACACCAGGCTGGTGGACATCATGAAGCCTGATGAGGACAGAGTCGGGGTGAGATAGGGTGGAGGGATGTCCTTGAGTTGGAAGGGGAGGAAAAAAGGGTGGCTTTTCAAGAGTAGCTGCTGAGCCACGATGTCTAACCCGGGCTGGTGTCGACACCCCGACGTTCCTCTGACTCGAGAGAATAAAAGAGCCTCCTTCAGCAGCCCTAAAGCCATCAGCAGAAAATAACTCATTTATGAAATGGGTACTTTTAGCCGGGAGAATCATTTCGCTCAGAATCCCCTCCTCTGTTGTAATTTTCCTTTAATATTAAACTACTCAAGATAAATTGTTTCTCCGGAAATTTTTTAGGCGGAAGGTGACATTGGGGAGAGGAGGATGGAGCATTAAAAATGGATTGTACGGCGTCGTTTCTTGACTGCTTGCCTGAGATATTAAATATGTAGGATTTAAAGCCCAGATCTTGTGTTGATCACACCATGGCTCCGAGGTTGTCCAAGTCTTCTCCAAACTGCTTCCGCTTGGGCAAAACAGGGGTTTACCTCATCCCGGGTTCAGCTTCTGGCTGGGCAGAAGGTCTTCTTCTGGTCCAAGGTCTCTATTTCTCCTCCTTTTATAATCAGAACCTATTTTTCCTCCCCCTTTCAAGCCACCTGCTGCAGCTGCGAGTTCAAAACTAATATACGGGGAGGTCAGGCTTCCCTTTTTTTATTTACTTTCCTTTTTTTTTTTTGTTTGTTTGTTTGTTTGTTTCCTGAAATAAGGTGGATCTGAGGCAGGTCCCGTCATCTTCCAGCGTTGGGATTAGGAGCTGGGAAATAAGGCGCGTGGCTGCCGGGCGGTCTCCTCCCGTTTATAATTGCTCCGTTCAAAGTTCTTGGAGCAGGCGGGTTGTGAATGTGAAGATTGGAAAGTTTCTGGGGAAAAAAAAAAAAGGAAAAAAAAAAAGGAAAAAAGAAAAAAGAGAAAGGGAAAAAAAAAAAAATAAAATTAGAAGGAACCCCCTTGTTTCCCGTCTTAAGCGTCACGTATTTAGGAGCCCAACTAATTAAGCTCTTCTGAAAGAGCCGTCTGGCTCCAGCAAACAGCTCCTCTGTGGTTCTCTCTGTTGCAAAACCCCGGGGGAGGCTGGATGGGGAGGGCAGTGCCATCACCCACACGGCTTTCGGAGGGGAGGGCTCTCTGCCAGGCCCTCTGGAGAGATAGCCGGCCCACTCCTTCTCCTCGGGGAGGCACGCAACGACTCGCTCCGCCAGCACCAGAGAGGAAAAAAAAAAAATAAAAATTAAAAAAAAAAAAAAAAATTACACCCCCAATTAGACCCTTGGGCTGGATGCCACGTCAACCCCAAGGCAGAAGAAGACGAAGGTGGGCCCTCAAGACTCGTCTCCCGAGCAGCCCCGGAGGGGATGCTGTGAGATGGCGGGTGAAGGGATGACGGGACGTCTCCATGGACGGAGGTGGGCATCGGGCTTGTAGATACAACAGCTTTACGTCGGGGACGGCTCTGATAGCAGGTTTGAAACGAAGGCTTTTTGGGGGAACGTGGCTTTCTCTCGCGTCGCCGGGCTCCGTCACGCTTCCCGATGCGAAAACGTAGATAATAATAATAAAAAAAAATATATATATATCCTCTTGAAACACCTCTTCTCTTGGATTTGTGCTGCCCTGGAGGCTACCTGGTGCCCTGCCGCTTGTAGCCAGAGCAGCCTGTCATTCGCTGGGGCTTCCCTCTTGGAAGCTCCGGGCAACCGCGTTGTAAAGCCTTTTTTGGGGGGGAGCGGGGAGGATGGAGGGAGGGGACCCTCCAGAGTCTCTGTTCCTCGGGCAGGTGGAGATCTGTCAGCAGTTTCCACAACAGGGGCTGACGGGCTTCTGGCCCCAGCTTCGCCGCCGCGCTTAAAACTCTCCCAGAGCAAAAGTTGCCCATGATGTGGTTTCCATGGGGTCGGGGTTGGTTTTTTGTCAGTATTTCCCTTGGGTTCACAGTTTTGGGGGGTGGGGTGGGGGGATGATGTGGTTTTTTTGTGCTTAAAGCAAAGTAGCAGAAGGGTAAATACTCCTTCGCACGCCTTGCTCCCCACTAAATGGGGGCCTCACGTGGCTGACTCCTGTAGAAAGTGTGATAAAGAAGCAGTTAAGGACCATTGGGAGGAAAAATTCCCTGGCAGGGGGACAGCCTTGCCCTTTTCTTGCTCTTTTCCCACCCCACTCCCTGCGTGGAAGCCCTCGAAAAGGGCTGGGGAAGGGGGGGGGGGGGGAAACACTGTCGGCTCTGTTCCCCCCTCCCACGTGTCCTGCCCGGGCGGCGGATGCGGTCAAGGGCCACTGTCTGCTCGAGCACGGGTGACGCTGGACCCTCCTGGGAGGCATTTGGTGGCCCAAGCCCCATGGCACGTGACCTTCTGAAAAGGAGCCATCCAGCTCCGGCCAACTCGACCTTCATCTCGCCGGCTGTGGCATCCAGAGCTGCCCCGGGTCCTCCCCCGGCGTCGCTAAATCGGCTCTATCCTAATTTATGCTAATGAGGCTGAGCTTTCATCCGGCATCTAAGCTCTTCCTCGGCGGGGCTGAGTGTGTGTCACTCGTCTGGGACAACGGCGTTCCTTGGGATAGCCATGATTTCTCGGTGAACTGCTCCACTGCGGGACCCCGGGGTGGAGGGGGAGAAAAAGCCTTTTTTTTTTTTTTTTTTTTGCTCTAATTTCAGAGTCGATGCTTTTTTTGTGCTCTAATCAAGAGGTTTTGATGCCCGTAATTAAAAACACAGGGCTTAATGGGCATTCTGCGGAATGTAAATGGGCAGGAAAAACACAAGTCAAACTTTTTGAGACCAAAGCGCTTTTGTGCTCGCTTAGTCTATTGTAATTAGGGGTGTGGTGCTTAAGGAATATTAATTAGCCCCCTGGGTGAGGCTGGGGAGCCAGAAAAATGCTGCCTCCGCCCCGATTTCCCCAGTGGGAGTTTAGGAGCTGCCTGCTGAGCTAAGCACGGTAGCAAAGTTTGTTGGGGGGGGGGGAGGAAAGGGTATCCCCCTCCGTCCCCCGCCGCAACCTCCTCCTTTAAAAAAAAAAAAAAATATATATATAAAAAAAAAAAAATCAAAATAAACAAACACAAAATTAAACCCAAACCACTTTGGAGGAGTCAGGTGCGACTTTCTTGGGTTTTGCCGACCGAGTTTGCATCGTTCCCCTGGGGGGAGCGGTTGCTGCTTTAATTGCAATAGCAAATTTAAGGCGACTGGGTAGCAAATGTTGAAAGGGGGGTGGGGTGGGAGGGTTTTGGTGGCATCTACAGGTGGCCAAGTGTCCTACCAGAGAGTTTGCTGGCCTCAGAAGACGCCTCTTCTAGCCGTGGCACACAGGAAAAGAACCTCTGTTGCCACATCCCCGAGGAGGTGCCAAAGGCATCTCGCTATCCTTAGAATATCTAAATTATAGCTAAATTACCCTGCTGGTCCCTGGGAATCCTGTAGGACTTCCTCTGGATGGATAATGAGGCAGGAACTGATCAGTTAAGGAGTGGTTAAGCACAAGGAGGATGTGGACGTGTTGGAGAGGGGTCAGAGAAGGCCATGGAGATGCTGGGAGGGCTGGAGACCCTCTGCTGGGAGGACAGGCTGAGAGAGTTGGGGGGGTTCAGCCTGGAGAAGAGAAGGCTCCGGGGAGACCTCAGAGCCCCTTCCAGTCCCTCAAGGGGCTCCAAAAAACTGGGGAGGGACTCTGGATGAGGGAGGGGAGCCATAGGAGGAGGAGGAAGGGTTTGACACTGAAAAAGGGGAGATTGAGATGAGATCTGGGGAGGAAATTCTTTCCCCTGAGGGTGGTGAGAGCCTGGCCCAGGTTGGCCAGAGAAGCTGTGGCTGCCCCATCCCTGGAGGGGTTCAAGGGCAGGTTGGAGGGGGCTTGGAGCAACCTGCTCTGATGGGAAGTGTCCCTGCCCAGGGCAGGGGGATTGGACTAGATTGTCTTTAAAGGTCCCTTCCAACCCAAACCCTTCTATGATTGCTTGCGTGCAGGTGATGAAGAGCAACTCAGGTTCTTGGTGAACAAGCCCAACTGGCTGCAGGTTTGGTTTCAGTCAGGTACCTACGACAGTTGGAAGAGAAAATTCTTTTTAAAGCTTGAAGAGCCAAGGCCGCGACAGTGAAAACCAGCCTGGAGCAGAAGGAAAACGGCCGTGCTAATTACGGGAGCGAGCGCGGTGATCAGGAAGAAGGGAGAAATGATAGGGCAGGGTTATCAATTAGATACTGACTCAGGAGATCCAAATGGCAGAGGGAGAAATCAGTGCAGAGACGCTGGCTTCGTGGCCAGCCGGCGCATACAAAACTTGTTCTTCTCCTCGGTGTGGGACTATGATTTGATGCGAGGGGTGTATTTGGCAGTAACACAGAAAATGCCCAAGAGCTCAGCTTCCTTTTAATGAAATTTAACCCGGTGTTGCTTGGAAAACGGAGACAGAAGGAAATTTTAGTTGCATTTCTTAAAAAAAAATTGAATAATTGATAGCAAATAGAATCATAGAATAGCCCAGGATGGAAGGGACCTTGAGAAATCCTCTGGTCCAACTTTTTGTGGGACCACGTAACAGTAGGAATCACTCTTCAGACCCTTATTTTTTTCAGTGTGTCTTGGAAATAAAGACCTTCTGGCTTAGAAGGTCTAGATAAAATCGAATATTGCGCCAATATTAAAAGGGCAAACAGAAGGATCCAGGTGACCATCCTGGCAACCTGGTGTTTGGGGCAAAACCAAGTCTTGGCTGGTAGAAAACAATTAATAAAGATGTAATGGTGCCGTGGGGTCCAGGAGGATGAGCGTGTGGGCTATGGGTTGTGCTGACCTCCGATTCTGGCGGATCCAGGGAAAGTTGATCTGTTATTTTATTTTTGGGAGGACTGAAGGTGAGTGGTGAACAGTTGAGGGAACAAATGGGACCTGGATTACCTGCAAAAAGCTACTGCTGGTGGCGGGACTTGGGGACCTTGAGAAGCAATTTTTTCTTCTGTGGGTATTTTTTTTGGATGACTTTCTGAGCCTTGGGCTCCAAATCAAGGGTCACTGTTTGCCAGCATTGAGACATCTGTGTTCAGCTCTGGGGAACCCAACATCAGGAGGACATGGAGCTGTTGGAGGGGGGCCAGAGGAGGCCACGGAGATGCTGGGAGGGCTGGAGCCCCTCTGCTGAGAGGACGGGCTGAGAGAGTTGGGGGGGTTCAGCCTGGAGAAGAGAAGGCTCCGGGGAGACCTCGGAGCCCCTTTCAGTCCCTCAAGGGGCTCCAGGAGAGATGGGGAGGGACTCTGGATGAGGGAGGGGAGCCATAGGAGGAGGGGGAAGGGTTTGATACTGAAAGGGAGGAGATTGAGCTGAGATGTGGGGAAGAACTTCTTTGGTGTGAGGGTGGTGAGAGCCTGGCCCAGGTTGGCCAGAGAAGCTGTGGCTGCCCCATCCTTGGAGGGGTTCAAGCCCCTCCCAGGTTGGAGGGGGCTTGGAGCAACCTGGTCTCATTGAAGATGTCCCTGCCCATGGCAGGGGGTGGGACTGGATGATCTTTAAGGTCCCTTCCAACCCAAACCATTCGATGGCTCCATGATCTGCAGCTGATGGATGTTCCAATGTCCATGGCACTCCGTTCATCTGCTGTGGTGGACGACCGGATCCAAATATTGAGACCAGAAGATCTGAACCAGAAACCGGGCTCGAATTTTTTGGGTGGAGATCAGATTGTTTTTCACATTTTCCATTTGCAAATTGTAAAGGGGAAGAAATACTTCCCTAAGAAAAGCCCTTTGATTGTGGTATACCTTCTGTGGTGTTTTTATTTTAAAGTTAAAACTCGTTCAGGGAAGTCTGAAGGCCTCTGTCTTAAGCTTTCGGTGGTGGCACGTGAGATCCCTTTTTTTTTTTTTTTTGTAAAATATTCATTTCCCTGGCAGCTGCTCGCTGTTTTCCTTTGAGATCTGGTTAACCCAGTTTCTCCTCCTGCAGTGTCTGCAGCAACGAGATAGACTTCACTCTGGAGCCGGGCACGTCGCTGCGACACGCGGTGCTGTGGCTTCCTCATAGGACCACTGAGGAACGATGGAAGGGAACCAAGGGACATGAGATAGACCTGCTGATGCCACCGTGTCCCTCCTCTGCTTGTCCTTCCTGTGCTAGATCTGAACTTAGCTGCTTCGTCTCCTGGTTGACAGTGTCTGGGGTGCGCAGCTTGAGCCTGGACCTCTGCCGTGCTTGGTGGTGTAGAGACATAGTGGCTTTAGTCTTTTTAGATGAGGCAGAGTAGGTCCTGTGAGGGTTGATGTGACTTAAATGATGTGGCAAAGCTGGGGGAACCCCAGCCGTGGAGTGGTCTCTTTCTCTTTGGGTATATTCATAGAATCATAGAAATGTCTGGGTTGGAAGGGACCTTTCAGATCATCGAGTCCAACCACCAACCCAACACTGCCCAAAACCCACCACTAACCCATGTCCCTCAGGACCATGTCCTGAGGCTTCTAAATCCCTCCAGGGATGGTGACTCCACCACTTCCCTCAGCAGCCTCTTCCAAGGCTTCACAACCTTTTCCATGAAGGAATTTTCATCAATATCCATCCTAAACCTCCCCTGGCCCAACTTGAGGCCTTTTCTTCTTGTCCCATCGCCTGTTTCTTGGGAGAAGAGACCAACTTCCCCTGGCTACACCCTCCTTTCAGAGAGTTGTAGAGAGCGAGGTCTCCCCTCAGCCTCCTCCAGCTCTCTCAGCCACTCTTCAGAAGTTCTCCAGACTCTTCTTCTTGATCTCCAGACCCCTCACCAGCTCCGCTGCCATTCTCTGGACATGCTCCACCCCCTCCATGTCTTTCTTGTCATGAGTGCCCAAAACTGGACACAGCATTCAAGATGGGGCCTCACCAGTACCCACTACAGGGGGACAATCGCTGTCCCAGTCCTGCTGGCCACACTGTTCTTGACACAGGCTAGGATGCTGTTGGCCTTCTTGGCCACCTGGGCACACTGAAGTGTCTGGGAGCAGATTTGGCTTCTCGTAGGTGGGCCAAAGTAACTTGAGAACTTCTAAGGCTGTAGAAAGCAGTGTCAAAGGCAATTAACTGCGTCTGAAAAGCCACGTGGGAATGGGAAGAGGTGTTGCACTGCCTTAAGACATGTTGAAATCCCTTAATAGGTCTATTCTGAAGTAGTTAGTGCTGTGCTAATGGACATTATCCCACAAATGGGGAGAAGTGAGGAACAGGAACTGGTTCCTCCAAGTTGCAGCAAGGTCTCTACGCGTTGTCCCTGTAGCTGCTTCTTCCCCAGCCTTGGGATTACAGGAGTCAATGATCACATCTATCCAGCCTTCACTTCCATCTCTCCTCTGGTGTAATCTTCTCCAGAAGTTACTCTTTTACATCTGTCCTCTCACACATGTGGTGCCCAAGTGGAACGTGCGGCTTGTGGGATGTCCAACCTCAACGCCCCCGCCCCCCCTGCCCCCAAAGGACAACTTGAAAGTCTTGCTGCTGCTGGAAGACTTGTTGTCAAGCACCTGATGACTGTTACCATTGCTGTGTCTCCATAAAAATGCTAATTTAGCATTTTTAACTCTGCAGTTGGTTGTTGTAGCTAGTGAGATGCTTGTTTTTTGGCAAGATGAGACTCCTTGGCTTGGCTGGTTTGAATCTGGGAAGCTGAAGGACCGTCGTGAGAAGGACTCTGGATTTGTGTTATCTTTCCTGGCAGGAAACCGTGGTAAAAAAACCCACTTGTTGTGGACTTCAGCTTTCTCTGGCTGCTTCTAAACGTGTTGTTTTGCATCCCTGTTGCAGCCACAGAAGAAACAGCCGTTGATAAAACAGGGTTGTGAGCACACCCAGTTCTTTCTTTGGTTTCTAAGTTTTTCAGACATTGTCACCTGAAATAAACAGAAAGAATTCAGGGGTTTATTATAATAAACTATGTACACGCCCTGAAGATGGACCAGTGTCTTAAGTGTAGGTCCATGGACATTTTGAATTCATTTAGGAGGATGGATTTCATGCCTGGGTTTGACACGGAGGTGAACGGGCTTTCCATGGCGATGTAGGTGAGGGACACCAGGGCATGAGCCAGGTCAGGTCTTCCAGTACACATCCAGCCTTCTTCTGAAATGGCTAGACCACAGAAAACAGGTGGAAATGGAGACCAAAAGGAAGTGGTTTGCATGTGGTCGCATAATGAAGGAGTTCATTTAGGAGGATGGATTTCATGCCTGGGTTAGACACGGAGGTGGACGGGCTTTCCATGGTGATGTAGGTGAGGGACACCAGTGCATGAGCCAGGTCAGGTCTTCCAGGACACTTCCAGCCTTCTTCTGAAATGGCTAAACCACAGAAAACAGGTGGAAATGGAGACCAAAAGGAAGTGGTTTGCATGTGGTTGCATAATGAAGCTGCAGAAGATCAGGGACTAAACAACATTGAGAGACCTGGAAGTTTACCAGGGTATGAGAGGTTCCATGATCCAAAGGCTCCAGAAATTGTTCTGGGAACACTGATGACCATAACTCTTGCTGGTGTTGCCGTAGCGCTCAACGCTGCCGCTTCAGAGGGCCCTTCCTAGAGACAGATCATGCTTTAATGCCTGGACCAGGCTGCCTGGAGAAGCTGTGGCCGCTCCATCCCTGGAGGTGTTCAAGGCCACCCCCAACTCTCTCAAGCCTGTCCCCATAGCAGCGGGGCTCCGATCCTCCTATGAAGCTGCAAAGATTTAAGCTGGGGTTTCTGGCTTGTTTTTCATCACTCCCCATCCGTGCAACAGCAAAGGAAAAGCAGGTTGACGTCCTCCATCTTGCCGCAGACCTCCATGTGCGTTTCTTTGGTGGCAACTTAGGTAAAGCCGTGAAGTGGCCCCCAACAAGGTGCGTTTCAAGGAATGACCCAAGAAAATCCAGAATATCCGCGATGGGGTGCTGAGAGATGCTCTGGCAGCTGCCCAGGGCGTCTGTCTGGGGAGGAGCTGGCTCACCTCCACGCCACGTGCTTCAAGATCCTTCGCTGGCCGATGAAAATCCCAGTGCTGGAGTGTTTTCCAGACCCGTATGGGCTGGATAAACAAAAAGAGGGAACTGTTGTTGCGCGGCACTTCATCAACGCCTGCTTAGCTCCTTGTCCCCCAAGCAAGTGAAAACTTGGCAACAGCCTCAGCTCTTCTCGTTTTGCCTTTCCAAAGAACAAAACCAGTTGTTTGTGGCCAGGGAACGTTTGGAACAGTTTGGGGGAGATGAGAGGAACGTCTCTACAGAAGCAGCAGCGTTCCTCCACGTTCCCACCCCAAGCAGCTACGCTTTGTATTCAGATACCCAGAGAAGTGGGTTAAATCCCAGGAATCCGAGCGTGATTCAGCTCAAAGGGTGCTATCGGAGCAATTAATCTGGCTAATTTTAGTAAAATGGGCTATTAAAAGGATTAAGGTAATTAAACGTTGTTATCACGAAGAGCTTACGTGATAACATGTCCTGCCACGGGGGCCCTTCTTATCTGCGACCTCACTGGAGCGAATCGGGGCCCACCACAGATGATGATTATGGTCGCGGAGCCGGTGTGACGTCAGGGTTTTTTAGCCCTTCGCTGTTAAAATAGGATCAAAACCCCGGGTTTTATATTTCAGAAGCGTTTGCCGGGAGTCATGGAGTCATGACTTGAGACCCCACCTGAAATACTACATCCAGCTCTGGACCCCTCAACGTAAGAGGGACATGGAGTTGTTGGAGTGGGTCTGGAGGAGGGCCACCAGTATGATCAGTGAGTTAGAGCCCTTCTGCTGTGAAGATGGGCTTGAGCAAGTGGGGGTTCTTCTGCCTGGAGAAGAGAAGGCTCTGGCGATACCTTGAAGCCCCTTCCAGTCCCTCAAGGGGCTCCAGGAAAGCTGGGGAGGGACTCTGGATGAGGGAGGGGAGCCCTAGGAGGAGGGGGAAGGGTTTGACACTGAAAGAGGGGAGATTGAGCTGAGATGTGGGGAGGAAATTCTTTGGTGTGAGGGTGGTGAGAGCCTGGCCCAGGTTGGCCAGAGAAGCTGTGGCTGCCCCATCCCTGGAGGGGTTCAAGGTCAGGTTGGAGGGGGCTTGGAGCACCCTGGTCTGGTGGGAGGTGTCCCTGCCCAGGGCAGGGGGTTTGGAACTCGATGATCTTTAAGGTCACTTCCAGACAATCCATCCTATGATGCTATGACTTCGTAGCACTTCTTTTTCACATTTAGAGTCAACGCCATTCACCAAAAGCTGCCAATCCCCTCTTGGAAGAAAACAGAGATAGAATCATAGAATTGTCTAGCTTGGAAGGGACCATTTCAGGTCATGGAGTCCAACCATCAACCCAATGCTGACCAACCCGCCACTGACCCATGTCCCTCAGCACCA
>QJSC01021635.1:8669-71053 GCA_003697955.1 Calidris pygmaea | reverse complement strand
CCTTTTGTTTTAATACCAAATTAGCAACCGGCGCTCTTTAATTTCTGCGCTTGGCTGGAGCTCTCCGAGAATTTGGGGGTGGGAGGGGGGAGAGGGAGGAGGAGGAGGAGGAACAAAAGCAAGGGGCTGGCAAGATGTCATTTGGAAAGCAGCGTGTGGCTGTTGACAAATAGGCACGTCGTTATGGTACTGCAGAGCCCACCTTCCCACCCCGGAGAAAGGGGGATTTAATGACAGGTCTCCCCACTTTTTCCTCCGTCGGGAAGAACGCAGCGAGTTGTGTCCTCCCCCCCACCCCCCCGAAAGAATTTTGATCCTTAAAGCTGTCGAACGGTAAATGTTTTATGGGCCCTGTCGGTTCAGGCAATGCTTTTGAAGAGGATGAACACAAAATCTCCATAAAGGGCTGGGATTGAGGGCACGGCTCTTACACAACACCTCCTTCTGTGCTCCCCCGAGGAGGCTCCAAGAACCTTCTTGGGTCTTGTGAGACTTCATCAATGCCAGGAGTTTTAAGGTAGCCAGAACTGAAACAAGTCAAGCCCTCCTCCTGCTTTGCTCCAGAAGCTTTGGAGCATCTTAGAGGAGAAGGTATTGTTTGTCCTCTGCGCAGCTGGAGACTTGCTGTTTGACAAGAACAAGAGATGGAAGCTTCCCAACACCTCTGTAGAGCAAGGAGAGAGGGATACATGGAAGAGTCTTCTTACTTGCCGCTCCAGGAGCTGTTTTCTCCTCCCTGGATAGAAGCTGGGCAATGAGTGGATGGAGAGCAGCCCTGAGGAGAAGGACTTGGGGCTGGTGGTTGATGAGAAGCTCAACACGAGCCAGCAACGTGTGCTGGTAGCCCACAAAGCCCCCCGCATCCTGGGCTGCACCCCCAGCAGTGTGGCCAGCAGGGTAAGAGGGGGGAATCTGCCCCTCTACTCCTCTCTGGGGAGAACCCCCCAAGTGCTGCCTCCAGCTCTGGGGCCACCAACATCAGAAGGACATGGACCTGTTGGATAGGGGTCAGAGGAGGCCACAGAGATGCTGGGAGGGCTGGAGCCACCCCTCTGCTGGGAGGACAGGCTGAGAGAGTTGGGGGGTTCAGCCTGGAGAAGAGAAGGCTCCGGGGAGACCTTGGAGCTCCTTCCCGTCCCTCAAGGGGCTCCAGGAAAGCTGGGGAGGGACTCTGGATGAGGGAGGGGAGCCACAGGAGGAGGGGGAAGGGTTTTAAGCTGAAAAAGGGGAGATTGAGCTGAGATGTGGGGAAGAACTTCTTTGGTGTGAGGGTGGTGAGTCCCTGGCCCAGGTTGGCCAGAGAAGCTGTGGCTGCCCCATCCCTGGGGGGTTCAAGGCCGGGTTGGATGGGGCTTGGAGCAACGTGGTCTGGTGGGAGGTGTCCCTGCCCATGGCAGGAGGGTGGACTAGATGGCCTTTAAAGGTCCCTTCCCCCCCAGACCACTCAGTGGTTCCCTGTGAAAACTGTGCTCATCCAACCTGATGCTGTCCATGGCAGTTGTCCCCATGGCAAGTCTTCTCTTCTCCAGTTGGCCAACCAGATACCATCTCAAGCACTGGAGATATGAAGGGCTGGTGGGAAGCCAAATTTGTCTGGGCTGAAAACAGCAGAGGCCAGCTCTAATCCTCAAAATGGGATCCTTGCCCACGAAATGCTCGGTGAAATGGGAAAGAAGGCCAAGGCATGAAACCAAGACCGTGAAGCACGGCCGGAGCCGTGTGTTTGGTCAGGCTTCCTGCGCCTCACCACGTCTTGTGCAGTCTGGGTCCTTTCCAAGGCTCCGCGAAATGATGTCGCTGCTGTTTGGTGTGGTTTTTTTTTTTTTTAATTCCTTTTCTCTCTGCTGGAGACAACATAACTCCATATGGACGTCTTTGGCTAGCAGGGGTCCACGCGGTACTGCTGGTTCTTAACAAATATAGCACGGGAAGGTACCTGCGGCGCTTGGAACGGAAGCGAGACGAGATCTTTGATATCTCCCAGCTTCCTCAAGGAGCATCAGACCAGGCTCTGGAGAGCGTTGTCATGGAGGAATGAAGCTTTACCCCCAGCATAGCTGAGCAGATGGTGCTACAGCATGATCATCCCGGGATGATCGTCCCAACCGTTGAGTAATTGGTGTTGGGGGAGAGCGTCTTCCTTGCCGAGGACCAGATGGGGTCGGCTGCGTCTTCGTTGAGGGTGTCGTGTTAATGGGAGCATTTAATGTGAGCTGGGCTTCTTCACGCTGGAGAGGAGGCCGAGGGTGGATCTGACTGTCATCTTCACCTACAAAGATGTGGTGGTAGTGAAGAGAGAACCAGGGTCTTCCATGGATGGCCTACAGGGGAAGGGTGAGAGGTGAAGTACCATGGAGGGCTCTCAATTTGGTCATCTGCAAGGTCTTTACCTGAGAGTGATTAACTAGACAGGGTGTGAGATGTCCATCCATGGAGATGTCAGAATTTGACTGAAAAAGGCCCTGAGTAGGATAATTTTAGAGTTATTTGTGCTTGGGGGAGGAAGGGTGGGTGGCCCAGGTGACCTCCAGAGGTCCCTTCCAGCCTAAAATATTATAAAAACAGGGAAACGTGACATTGGGTTGTTAACTCCTGGGCTGGAAGCTTTCCATCTTCCATCTAAAATAAGGGGATACCTTGAGAAGGAAGGGGAGGTTGCTCTTGCTCTTTTGGAGGCTTTATTGTGGGGTTAATTTGGAATTCCTGGGCTGCTTTCCATCTCCCATCTAGAATAAGGATGAAGACCTTGAGAAAGGGATGGAAGGGATGTTCTTGCTCTTTTAGGATCTTTATTTTGGGCAGGTTTTTTGGAAAGCCCGTCCTGGATGCTTTCCATCTTCCATCTAGAATAAGGATAAAGCCCTTGAGAAAGGGGGGTGTTCTTGCACTTTTAGGGGCTTTATTTTGGGGGCTTTTTGGAATTCCTGTGCTGCTTTCCATCTCCCATCTAGAATAAGGATGACGACCTTGAGAATGGGGCCGGGGGGGAAGTTCTTGCTCTTTTAGGGTCTTTATTTTGGGGAGTTTTTGGAACTCTTGTCCTGGATGCTTTCCATCTCCCGTCTAGAATTAGGATGAAGACTTTGAGGAGGATGTTCTTGCTCTTTTGGGTGTTTTATTTTGGGGTTTTTTTGGGGGGGGTGAAAACGCACACTATTTTCCCCCGTTGCAGAAACCTTGCTGCGTTCTCCTCTTAAATTCCTTCCTCCTTTTCTTCACAGCCTCGATGCGGTTGGGACGCGGGGGTTTCCTTTTCTTTTGCCTGGAGGGACCTCGGGGAAGCTACTGGAATATAAATCTCCCGAGATTTATGGCGGGGGGAGCAGATCCCTCGCCCGAGCTGACCGTGTGGTCGCGGCGTTCGCCTGCCGAAGGGTGTGAGCCTCAGGAATCCGCTGCTCCTGCCAGAGGAGCCTGGGGAAGCAGCAAATGCTCTCCCACCTGCCAAGTCACTCTCTCGGGGTGGGTTATTCGGTCTGGGATGGGTTGGATTTCTTTTTGCTCTTTGGGCAGGTTTCTTTTTACAAACTTTGGTTCCAAGGACCGGCGAAAGATGAAAGCGTCGCATTTCCTCGCGTTCCTTTATCTTGATTCGTGTCTAAAAGCAGCAATTTTAGGTGAAATGTTATTTATTGACACCCCGGATTTATTTCTCAAAGTTAAATATCCAAGTTTATATCCACAGACCGGGGGAAAAAAAAAAAAAAAACAAGCATTTATTTCTGTCATGCTTTTTTTTTTTAACGTTTCAAGGTTATTTGGGCCTGTCTTGCAATTGTTCAGTTTATCCTTAACGTCAGCTGGGTTTTTTTTTTTCCCCCTAAGAGAGAGAAAGAGCAATTTTGCTCCCAGGCTTTGCTGCCTACGCTTCTTAAAAATTGCCTTTGTCGTCTCATCCGAGAGAGCTCGTGGAAACTCTTTGAAAAACGGCTGGTCTGCTTTGCTCCGGCACTTTTTTTGGGGTAGTTTACATTGTAGAAATATACTTTTATTTTGCAGGTGGGGCTGATAGAGAAGGGGGAGATGCTTGGGAAACCCAGTGCAAAAGGGTACCCTGGCTTTTCAGCTTGTTTTATCAGTAATAAAAGAGTTTTGCTCCGTTATTTCCTCATTTAGGGGCTTTACGATAGGGCTTGAGAAGGTGCACGCTCACGCTGGAGGGGGGAATCCAGGTCTGTTTAGGACCATCTCGAGATGTTCTGTGGTTCTATCTTTCATCCAAACAGGTGAATCATCTCCTAAGTTGGACTCATTTTCTTGTGTGCTTTTATTATACCAGAAATAACAAATCTGGTTTCCAGAATGAGCACGAAAACTTGGTTTCATTGATTCATAGAATCATAGAATGGTTTGGTTGGGAAGGGCCCTTCAAAGACCATCTAGTCCACCCCCCACCACAGGCAGGGACACGTCCCACCAGAGCAGGTTGCTCCAAGCCCCCTCCAACCTGCCCTTGAACCCTTCCAGGGATGGGGCAGCCACAGCTTCTTTGGGCAACCTGGGCCAGGCTCTCACCACCCTCACACCAAAGAAGTTCTTCCCCAGGTCTTATCTCAATCTAAGTCTTCTGGGCTGCCAGCGCACGTTGCCAGCTCACATTGAGCTTCTCATTCATCAACACCCCCAAGTCCTTCTCCTGCGGCTGCTCTCCATCCGTTCTCCTCCCAGCCTGGATTTGTGCTTGGGATTTCCCCGACCCACATGCAGGAGCTTCCACTTGAACTTCTTGAACCTCAAGAGCTTCACATGGCTATTTTTTCTTAGTTTGTCTCCACACCTGTGTCCTGGGGACCATCAGAGATGGTTTTCTTCTCTCTTGTGGACTTTCTGACTTGCATCTCACAGTTTTGCTCTCAGTTTTGGTGCACTTTTCTGCTGCTCCATTAATTCCAGCTGGCCTGGTGATGGCACGGAGGAGAAGCCCATCTCAGGGGGGGGTGTGTCTCCTTCAAGTGGTCCCGGCGGGTGTGCAACCACCAGGAGAATTTTAAACTTTTTTCTTGAAATGCAAGGCATTTCCATCCCCGCGGGAGCAGGAATGGTCCCGGGGAAGGGATAACGTAAGGAATCGCGGCTGGATGCTCGGGGCTCCGCTGGGAAGGTGCAGCGGACCCGCGTTTCTCCAAGAGGTGGAGAAGGTTTTGGGAGAGACGGGGGGGGCAAACCTGCTTTTCGAACCGCCTTTTAAATCACCCCGGCAGCCTGAATGACAGATTTCACACCAACTGTGCCGAGCGCTTGGATTCTGCGCCCGGGCACGGGGCGTCCTCTCGCAGTGATTTATAGCGGCGCAGCATATGGCCAGGTTTCGGTGCGGGCAGCAGCCCCGTCCCCTTCTGCTTATTTTTAATTTTATTTTTTTTTTTCCCCCCTGCTTGTGTTTGGAGGAAAAGATCGAGGCTTCTTATTTTCCTTCCGTGCCTTCTCAGCACAGGAGAAGAGACACGGAGCTGTTGGAGAGGGGCCAGAGGAGACCACGGAGATGCTGGGAGGGCTGGAGCCCCTCTGCTGGGAGGGGGGGCTGAGAGAGTTGGAGGGGTTCAGTCTGGAGAAGAAAAGGCTCCAGGGGGACCTTAGAGCCCCTTCCAGTCCCTCAAGGGGCTCCAGGAGAGATGGGGAGGGACTCTGGATGAGGGAGGGGAGCCATAGGATGAGGGGGAAGGGTTTTAAGCTGAAAAAGCGGAGATTGAGATGAGATCTGGGGAGGAAATTCTTCTCCCTGAGGGTGGTGAGAGCCTGGCCCAGGTTGCCCAGAGAAGCTGTGGCTGCCCCATCCCTGGAGGGGTTCAAGGCCAGGTTGGATGGGACTCGGAGCAACCTGGTCTCATTGAAGATGTCCCTGTCTAGAGCAGGGGGTTGGACACGATGGTTTTTAAGGTCCTTTCCCACCCAAACCATTCTATGAATCTGGTAGCGAAATACGGTGCGTGGAGGGTAGGGAAGGGGCTTGGCCAACTCCATCTTGGGCAACAGATCCAGTTCACGGTTGTAAATTAACTCCTGCCTTTCTGCAAAGGATGGGGGGGGTGGATTTTTTGCCGGGTCAGTCGTCATGCAGCAAGCTTCTCCCTGCTGCTCTCCTTGGGAGGAGGTTCTTCTGCTAAATGAGATTTGTTGTCTGGGGCTGCCGTCTCAGTGCTTCGAAGCAACGAGCTCTTCACGTTATCTCCTCGTCCTATAAATATCCCCGCGTCGCTGTCGGGAAGAGGGGGAGTGCTGCGTCCTGATGTTTTCTTCCTATCAGAAGAGGACCCGGAGGTTATCTGATATGGAGGTGGCAGAAGGTTCTCGCTGGTAATCTCCCCGCCGTTACTCCGAAAGGTCATCTTGTCTTACAGCTTCTAATTGCTCCCGTCATCCCTGGGAAGAACTTCTTTGCTGTGAGGGTGGTGAGAGCCTGGCCCAGGTTGGCCAGAGAAGCTGTGGCTGCTCCATCCCTGGAGGGGTTCAAGGGCAGGTTGGAGGGGGCTTGGAGCAACCTGGGCTGGTGGGAGTTGACCCTGCCCGTGGTGGGGGGTGGATTTGATGGCCTTTAAAGGTCCCTTCCCACCCAAACCATTCCATGACTCCATGATTTTTTAGGGTCAAACTCTGTGTTTATGGCAGGCGGTGACTGCAATGGTTAAATTGATGAGGAGGTTTCGAGGAGACCTCAGAGCCCCTTCCAGTCCCTCAAGGGGCTCCAGGAGAGATGGGGAGGGACTCTTGATGAGGGAGGGGAGCCATAGGAGGAGGAGGAAGGGTTTTATGTTGAAAGAGGGGAGACTGAGATGAGATGTGGGGAAGAACTTTGGTGTGAGGGTGGTGAGATCCTGGCCCAGGTTGGCCAGAGAAGCTGTGTCTGCCCCATCCCTGGAGGTTAAATGGAGTTTGACTTCTCGGGGAAACAAGGATGGCTTGTTTTCATCCCCGGGCTTTCTGCAGTCCTGCTTGGTGGGAGTAATCCCAAGATCGCCGTCCCTCCTCCTCCTCCTCATTCTCCTCCTCCTCCTGGGTTCCTCCCCTTGTCCCCAGCCCAGCCGCGATGGGGAATCAAAATGATGTCAAGAGTGGGGACAGGTGGCCGCTTTTGGCCTCAAAACGGGGCCAGTCACCTGCTCACCAGCAGCTGCCCGAGCTCGGTCGCCCGAGTTCGGCCAAGGTCCTTCTGCAAAAACACCCCCGAAGACCCTGCCCGGTATTTGCTGGACCCCAGAGGAGCTTGTGCCAACGTTTAATCTCGCTCTGGCAAGTCCTCGGGGAGGACGCATATTTTTCCCTCTATGTCAGATCGGGTGTTCGGCGTTTCCCCCCTTCCTCCTCCTCCTCCTCCTCCCCCCCCGAGCCCCCGAGTCTTTCGCAGACCTCCAGTTTCTTCAATATTTGGGAGTTCAGAAGCACAGGGGCTGCTTTCAAGGCTCAGCTTTCCTCACCGCTCGCCGTTAAGTTTAGCAAATCTATGAAAAACAACCTTTTTCCGGACACCCAGCGAGCGCTGAAGATAAAAGGAGTTTATTGGGGATTATTTTCCCTCCTTCTCCGGCGTTAATCAAATATTCTCCTTCTCCTCCCGGCGGTGTTTGGCGTGGGAATTCTTGGGAAAGGATAAATTTGGCACCGGGGGGGGGGGACGGGACAACCCGGTGTGCCACAGCTGGAAGCTAAATATTTAAGGGTGTGTATTTACAGGACTAGAATCCTGTGCTATAAATGGCTTTAACGTTAAATCTGGACATTGGTATTAACCTCCTCCGCTCTGGTACCACTTGAATTAGAGAAGAAATGTGAAGTTTTACTGTGTTGGTGGGATTTTGGTCCTTTTCCTGCTGCCTTCAGACCCCGATGACTTGGGGGACCAGCCCCTGCGGCACCTTTGAGATACCAGGCAGGTCGTGGTCATAAATTTGCTGCTCATTTAAGGTCTGTCACCTTGTCACCGGTGTAAGACATGTCCCTTGGGCTTGCTGTCCCCCTCCCCACTTGGGCTTTTTTCCGTCCAGGCTTTACCTTGTTTAGTTTTAAAGCGGTAAGTGAAGTCTGTGCCCTTCAGGAGTGGGTCAAATCGAAATTGCAGCTGCATCGAAATGACGTTTTTCTTAGTCAACGAGTTAAAAAAAAATAAAAGTTCCAGGAAAGGGTGTTTTCAAGCCGAGGGGAGGAGGGTTGGGATTGAGCAGCAGCTGCGACCGTCCGTGCTGGAATGTCTGCCCAGCTGCCAGGCAAGAGCTCGGCCCCTAACTCGGCTTTTTTTTCCTTAAATATGATCAGCCACCCCCCCCTTCCTAGAGATGCTGATCCTCCTGCCTACAGAGCTCAGGGATATTGGTGATGGAATCACGGAATGGTTTGGCTGGGAAGGGACATTTAAAAGCCACCAAGTCCACCCCCCTGCCTTGGGCAGGGACACCTCCCACCAGCCCAGGTTGCTCCAAGCCCCCTCCAACCTGCCCTTGAACCCCTCCAGGGATGGGGCAGCCACAGCTTCTCGGGGCAACCTGGGCCAGGCTCTCACCACCCTCGGGGGAAGAATTTCCTCCCCAGATCTCACCTCAATCTCCCCTTTTTCACCTTAAAACCCTTCCCCCTCATCCTATGGCTCCCCTTCCTATTCAAGAGTCCCTCCCCATCCTTTCCCTCAGCGTAAAACATTTCTTCCTTATCTCAATCCTCCATCCGGATGGATCTTGTCCCTTCCTATTAGTCCTGAAGAAGGTTTTGGGGTTGGTTTGTTTGTGGGGGTTTTTTTTCCCCTCTTTAAAAAACAACTTCTAGCGCAGCAGATCTTGCAGGGTGAAAAAATTACAGAGGGCAGGGTTATTGCAACCCCCGGGATCAAACCGTCACAAACAAGGGAGGTCCCAGCTTTAGCTTTGGAGCCCGTAGAAAGCATCGAAGCGGAGTAAATCGGGCAAAAATAGGTGAGAAAAAAAAAAACAAAACATCGAGCTGAGGTGCAGGACGGACCCGGCTCTGCGTTGGCTCTGCCCACACGAGTCTGTGCCAGGGCAGCGAGCCCTTTTTTGGGGGGGGGAAAAAAAGAAAAAAAGGTAATAACGTGCTTGCCAATATTTTTATAGACTTTATTGGCCGGGAGCTCGGCTTTGCAGTATTTGATATAGAGGTTGTTTTCACCATCTCGGGATGGAAATGGAGGCTCTTGAGATTTGCAGGATTCCTTTTTGCAGAAATATTAGGGGGCAGGGGGGGGGTTACGTTTCTGCCTTCGATTCCGATCAGTCCTGATTTTTCTTGAATTTGCTACAGGTTGGTGCTTGTTTATAGGCTTTTGGCAAACGGCTTGAAGTTCAAAGCGTTCCCCTCGCTATTTCACACTTGCAATATTGCAAAGAGATTATTGCTATTAATAACACATTAATCATCTTCCGTCTGAAGATTTGGATTGGAAAAGGAAAATAAGATTTATATTTATGGTTTTAATTTTTAAGAAGGATTCGAGTCAGCGTTGGCAAGTCCCAGTGCTCGGGTAATCTTCAGTCTGATTTTTGAGAAACTTCAGCACTGAAAATTTGGGTTTGTGAATACAACACTGACACTGAAGTTGTACCAATGTCTAGACCTGATTTGGGGAGACACATATGGCGTGTTCTTCCAGTGCCAGCACAGCTGAAGCCACCGTTCAAAACGATCCAGCTTCAAGGTGGAAGCCATCTGCTCCCTTGGGTTGAGGAGATGCAGCTTCACCCAGAACCCACCTCGGTCCCACCTCGGAGGTTGGGCGAGAGCCACCCTGGGAAACCAACCAGCCTTGTCCCAAAACTGTTCCCCAAAACCCCAGTGCTGGAGCATCTCCAGGTGGCTAAGGCATAAGACAAGTCAACGTAAGGTCTCTTGACAGTTGGTCTGGCTGGAAAGACGTGGTTTGGATGCACTGGTTTGGGTCTGGTATGGCTGGAAGCCCATGTGGTCTTAGATATTTAAAAAAAAAAACCCACCAAAAAAAAAAAAAGGATGCTTGTCCAAAAAAAAAAAAAACCACCAAAAATGGATAATAAAGTCCTTCTACTGAGCTAGTGGATCTTTTGGGTGTTCAGTGGGGGTCTATATTGAATCATGGAATGGTTTAGGTTGGAGGAGACCTTAAAGATCATCTAGTGCAACCTCCCTGCCATGGGCAGGGACACCTCTGCTCCCTCTCCCCACTCCAACTCCCTGGTCCTCAGCAAGGAGACAATTTGTGTCCTTCTGTCCTCAGCCATCCTCTTTCCTTTAAAACAAAACTTCTTCGAGGCTGATATCTTCGAGACCTTGACCTCTCTGACTTGGTTGAAACAAGCCGACAAGCGGGGAAAAAAAAAAAAAAAAGAAAAGTTATTTAATCGGCGTAGGGAGAGATCCGGGATCACAAAAGCCTCCGGCTAAAATGCTTGAGCTACTGTTGAGAAGCTGGAGGTCAACCCCCGGCGAATTTTGCTGCTTTCATGCAGACACTTGATTCATCTCTGCCCCGTTCGCGTTATCTGCCTTCTGGCAGCTTTCGAGCCTCTTTAATTTTTTTTTTTTTATGTGTGTGTATGTCTATATATTTATTTAATATTTTTTGGAGTTTAAAGGAGATAGCGCACGGCTAACGCTGGCGCTGTGAAGTTGGGATTGGGAGCATCGCCGTGCTCCTAAAAGCGGCCGAACTTGCTCCGATAAGAAGGGAAGGAAATCGGATCCGTCCTATCCTCTTTCCGAAGCCGCCCTTTGAAGGGGGTTGGGTTTTTTCTTCATCTGGGTGTCTTATCCCCGCGTCCTCTGGGCCGGGAGGGACGTCACGGTCCCAAAGTCATCGCTGCAACGGCAAAGATTTCCCCAGGGAAGGGGAAAAATATCCTGGGAAGAGCAGGGTGATCCTTCCCCCCCCCCAACCCACCCCATCCCCACCCCGGTACCTTCTTCTGGGGATTTCCTGACCTTGGAATAGCCTCTTTAGTAGCTACCGATGGGCTTGTCCTCCTTGAACTTGGCTAATTCTCCTTTGAACCTATTTATGGGTTTTGGCTGCGTCGCTGAATACATTCCGCGGCTTAATTACGTGCTATGAAAAGTCATTTCCTTGCCTTGCCTTTTAAACCTAGGGCCTGATAACTCCAGGGCGACCAATAAAAGGCATCTTGGGACAAAAAAAAACACAAAAAGCCACACCAAAAACCACGAGTAATCATTTCCTAGTCCTCTTCTCTGCGTTACTTTTTAGGTATAATGTGCAACTGGATTTTCAGCGATGTCTCTGCCCATCCAAAACGGTCTTTGGCTGGGTTTTATGTTTCTTTGGGACTTTTACACATCCTGGCTACCCTTTCCTAGGTCTAGCAGATAGACATTTTAATATATTTTTTATTTCAAAGGACTGCAATGGCACAAACACACAAGACACGACCACTTCTTGGCGGACTTGCCTGACGATGAGGTCTCTGTCCTGTTTGTTCCTTCCCAGTAACTCCCGACGCTTGGGATAAGGGAAGGTGGCACCTGAGAGCTCTTTGGGGTTCCTCTGGGGTCCTGGCTGACCCTCGGCACCGTCTCACCACGAAACCCACGACCAGATACCTCCTCGTTAGGGTTCATTTCACCCGCGACACCTTCAAGCTTTGTTTTTTCTGATGTTTGACATAGTTTATTCCTTCGTAGTTTATTCATTCAGTTTTATCCTCGAATCGGAAAGGCTTTAATGTGGGAACGCCCCTTGTAGTTGAATTCATTCTTCTTGCAACGGCCTTATTTTTTGTTGCTTTTTTCTCTCCTCCTTTATCCACCAGCACAATTCCCCACACCCGCTCACGTGCCGTTTCCTAGTGGATTCCTTTATTGAAGCTTTAATTTTCTTTTGCCGTCTCCATTTTAGTTTAGTTTCTATGGGAACAGAGACAAAGATGGAAATGGAAACTACCTGCTCTCGCCTTCCTACCGGGACACGTGTTTTGTGCGTACAGGGCAGAGAGGCTGGAGTTCAGGGGGCTGCTTGGTCCAAGAGGTCTTCTGCGAGCCAGCGGTGGGGTTAGACCAGGCGGTGGGTGACAACACGGCATCGTTATGTGTTGCTTTATTAACACATGGGGGCAAAAAGAGCTGGGAAACCTCTATGGGAGCAGAAATACCTGCACAGCATCTTCCTGCCCTCCTGGGGACTGCTTCTTGCTGTTACCCCTGACATCTCCAGTGGTGAATCACGTGCCAAATGGCAGGGATTTTGATTTTGGAAGCCGGGTGTTGCAGCAAGGATGGGTTTTCTGTTTTGGGAGCCCTGAGATGGTGTATGGTCCAACGCTGGAGAACATCAGAGGCCCCTCTTGGGTCTCAGCTCTTGAGCATCTCCAATGGGGTCAGCTCATGGTGGGGAGGAGGCGACAGGTTGAAATGATGTTCTTCCTTGATCAGAGGGAGATGAACGTTATCCTGCCCTGCGTGATGGTCATGGTTTAACCCCAACCAGTAGCTAGGACCACACAGCCTCTTGTTCACTCCCCCCACAGTAGGATGAGGGGCAGAATCAGAAGAGCAAAAGTGAGGAAAAACTTGTGGGTTGCCATAAAGAGGTCTTGGTCCAAAAGGTCTTCTGCGAGCCAGCGGTGGAGTTAGATCAGGCAGTGGGTGACAACATGACATCGTTATGTGTTGCTTTATTAACACATGGGGGCAAAAAGAGCTGGGAAACCTCGCGGAGGAAATACCTGCGAGACATCATAAAACCAAAGAGCTCCCCCTTCTTTCATCTTCCCCCAGGGTTATATACTGAGCATGAGGTAATATGTCTTGGACTATCTCTTTGGTCAGTTGGGGTCATCTCTCCCAGAGGTGTCACCTCCCAAATTTTGTGCCCTCCCAGTCTACTTGCTGGTGGCGCGGGGTGAGGAGCAGAAAAGGCCTTGAGAGCTCAGCAGCAACCAGAACCATCGGTGGTCCATCAACAGCGTTCTCATCCCAAATCCAAGAAAGTCAACACCAAGGCTTATGTGAGGTCTCTGCATTTCCCGTAGTGATTGTCGTATTAATATGACAGTTAATGACATATGTCAATTAATATGACAATCTACTCTGGAGCCTCATTACAGGAAGGACATGGACCTGTTGGAGAGGGGCCAGAGGAGGCCGCGGAGATGCTGAGAGGGCTGGAGCCCCTCTGCTGGGAGGGGGGGCTGAGAGGGTTGGGGGTGTTCAGCCTGGAGAAGAGAAGGCTCCAGGGAGACCTTGGAGCCCCTTCCAGTCCCTCAAGGGGCTCCAGGAGAGATGGGGAGGGACTCTTGATCAGGGAGGGGACTGGATGATCTTGAAGGTCCCTTCCAGATACTATGAATATTTAAAAGCGGCGTTCCAGGTTATCCAGGTATCTCTTTCTTCAGAGAAGAAAGGAGCTGGCGGGAGCCGTAGTTCCCAGTCTCGAGCTGGCAGAGAGAGCTGGGAGGCTCAACCCTATGCAAAAATACTCCTCCATGGTGCGGCTTCCAGAAATGCTGAAGAAGAGCCTGGCCAGCTGGGAGCAAATGGCCCAGGGAGCTTTCTCAGAAAGCATCATTTCAAGAGACCCGCCTGCAGCGATGCCGCATCTAAATACGCGTCGCTCCGGTTTAACCGGGGCCAGGAATGACTGAGGGTGTGTAATTTAGATTGCTAATTACTCTTTGAGTTGCGAATCTCGTCTTCGTATCTCTGGCAAATGAAAGGCAGCTGAGGACTTAGGGGGAGGTTTGGTGCAGACACCTTGGTTCTGCCGTGCCATGTTGTCCTTGCGTAGGTGCCTAACTCTTCCAGAACAGCTGGGTGAGCTGAGGTGGCCCAAAAAGCATCTCAAACCCACTCAGAAGTGGTCTACAGAGCGCAAGCGTTCCTCCTGCTTCTTGTATTCCAGCTGCAAAATTCATAGAATCATAGAATTTTAGAATCATGGAATCGTAGAATGGTTTGGGTGGGAAGGGACCTTAAAGACCATTAAGTCCCACCCCCTGCCCTGGGCAAGGACACCTCCCACCAGCCCAGGTTGCTCCAAGCCCCCTCCAACCTGGCCTTGAACCCCCCCAGGGATGGGGCAGCCACAGCTTCTCTGGGCAACCTGGGCCAGGCTCTCACCACCCTCACAGTAAAGAACTTCTTCCCCACATCTCATCTCAATCTCCCCTCTTTCAACTTAAAACCCTTCCCCCTCCTCCTATGGCCTCCCAGGTTGGATGGGGCTTTGAGCAACCTCGTCTAGTTGAAGATGTCGCTGCCCATGGCAGTGGGTGGGACTAGGTGGACTTTAAGGTCCCTTCTAACCCAGACCATTCCATGCTTCTATGAAACTCAGCAATTCAATGCCGTCAAACTGAAAATCATTTTTCCAAGTCCTGCTTGCTTGGTGGCATCTTCTCTTGGGCTCCCTGGCTCTTCCTCCCTGCTTTTGGTCCCTTCAGTGACTCATTCACTGGAGCACGTGAAGAAAAAAAGTCCAGGCTTGTGGGGATCGCTTTTTAATGCTCATTTTCCCAGTCCTTTTTCTGATTCAAGTCAAACCCTGCTGCCAGAGACAGAGTATGAGATTTTTCTCTATATATTTTTTTTTTTAAATTTCTGAACAGAGTAGGTGGTTGTTGTGCAACTCGGAGAAGTTATTTATACATTTCTGTTCTCTGTCCCTCTCTTGCAGTGCGCTTTCCTCCTCCAGCGTGGCCGTGGGTGGAGAACTGCAGCTCCATTTCTTCCTTTAACAACCTTTTTTCTTTTTTTTTCTTTTTTTTTTTTGTTCACTTCATTACCAGAAACAGAAGCTAGAGGTACCAAGTTAGACTTACGAGCCCTGGGGGCAAGAGTTTCATCTCCTCTTTCCCGTCTTTCCAAGACATTGATCATTCTGGCTTTGGAACCAGAAATATCTTCTCGGGCAGTAGTTTTTCAGCAGGGGTGTGCAGACTGACAGAGACGTGGGGTTTCTGGAAGTTGGCACACGAAGCCGTCTTGTCCCCGGTGTCCCACTGCTCGTGGAAAGTCTCTCCTTCATACAACCAGTCCCAAAAAACCCTTTAGGCAGGATGAGGACTTGCTTCCTCGCTCTCATTAACGACCCTCCGTTGTGGTACCAATTGCTTGAAGCTTCATCTGAAGATGAAGGGGATACACGTGGAGGGGGGACGATTCTCGGTGAGGGTCAGCCCTTCTTGGTGTAAATCCTGGTGCTCTCCCAAAGGCGAGAAGTAATTTGGGGTAGTTTGGGTGGTTTGGACATGGTGTTGAGGGACATGGTTTACTGGAGGACTTGGCAGTGTTGGGTTAACGGGCATGGTGCTGAGGGACGTGGTTTAGTGGTGGACTTGGCAGTGTTGGGTTAATGGACGTGGTGCTGAGGGTCATGGTTTACTGGAGGACTTGGCAGTGGTGGGTTAATGGTTGGACTTGATGATCTTAAAGGTCCAACCTAGTCCAACCTAGATGATTCTATGGTGTCTGGGAGGCTGAAGATGACAACTCCAGTGAAAGAGCATGATACTCTGCAGAGCATGAACTGGTCAGAGAACGTAGTAATCATGGAATCATAGAATCATAGAGTGGTTTGGGTTGGAAGGGACTTTAAAGATCATAAAGTTCCAACTCCCTGCCATGGGCAAGGACATCTTCCACTAGACCAGGTTGTTCAAAGCCCCATCCAGCCTGACCTTGAACCCTTCGTGTCCCATTTTTCATCCATCCATGCGGAAAAAGTTGGGGGGTGGGGGGGAATGTCAGGATCCTGATACTCCGGCAGCTCCCAGCCTTGATCCATAACTCCGTAAAAACCCCAAACCTTGCAGCTCGTAAGGATCCTGGAAAGAAATCCGGCAGTGAATTGCAATTTCAGGAGAGTGGAGAGAAAACAAAAGACCTCTGCTCCATCCTGACGGGTATCCGCAGTGATTTCAGCGAGGGGGGGAGGAGGGGAAGTGCTGACAGAGCAGAGGCTGAGCTCTAGAGCCACCTCAGGAAATGATAAAAACTTTCTATCAAAGCCAATCAGTCGTAGATCGGCCGGAGTCTTCGCTCATCCCTTTCAAATAATTTATTTTATTTTATTTTTTTTAAATAAAGGGGGGGAAACCCTCCTCTGGGAAGCGAGAGCCGTCGGCTGCCCGTGTTGACGCCGGGCTGCTTTGATGGGGAAGGGATGGAAGGGACGTGACTTGCGTTGGAATGTCAGGGGAAGGTTAGTGCGGGCTGAGGAGGAGAAGATGGGATGGGGTGTAACTCTCGCAGCGCCAGGCAACGGCAGAAAAGAACCCTGGGACTCTGCTCCGCTCCAGGGAGAACCCCTCCATAAGTGCTGCCTCCAGCTCTGGGGCCACCCAACATCAGAAGGACATGGATCAGGGGAGGCCACGGAGATGCTGGGAGGGCTGGAGCCCCTCTGCTGGGAGGGGGGGCTGAGAGAGTTGGGGAGGTTCAGCCTGGAGAAGGCTCCAGGGAAACCTCAGAGCCCCTTCCAGTCCCTCAAGGGGCTCCAGGAAAGCTGGGGAAGGATTCTTGATGAGGGATGGGAGCCATAGGAGGAGGGGGAAGGGTTTGACACTGAAAGAGGGGAGATGGAGATGAGATGTGGGGAAGAACTTCTTTGGTGTGAGGGTGGTGAGAGCCTGGCCCAGGTTGCCCCGAGAAGCTGTGGCTGCCCCATCCCTGGAGGGGTTCAAGGGCAGGTTGGAGGGGGCTTGGAGCAACCTGGTCTCGTTGAAGATGTCCCTGCCCAGGGCAGGAGATGGACTTGGTGGCCTTTAAATGTCCCTTCCCACCAAAACAGTTCCATGATTCTTCTCCGGTGAACTTATTAGCATGCAAAAGCAGCAAAGCTCCCGTTGTTGCACCACCCATGGCTGGTTGGTGGTGTTCCTCCAAAAGTATCATTAACACAAGCAGCTTCTTTGTCAGGGGAAGTTCAGGAGGCCGAGCAAACAGAAAAGCCCTTCTTTGGATGCTCTTTGTGATGAAGGGCTTTTCTCCCTGCCTTGCTCAGCAGTTTCCAGGCTGGTGACCCAGGGACCACGTGGGATATCGATCGGTGGGTGAGGAGCTTGTTCATGTGAGCTACTCAAAAAAAATCCATCATCGTGCCCTGAGCCAGAGCTGAGCAGACAGCTGAGCGGGAGCTGGTCCAGCTTGTGAAGAGGGATGGAGCCAGCATTAGGTGATGCTTTTGTGGTCTCCTTAAGCAGCTGGTATTTTTGTGATGGTCACTGGATGGTACCTGTGCGTGGAGAGATCACAGAATCACAGAATGGTGGGGGTTGGAAGGGACCTTCAGAGATCATGCAGTCCAACCCCCTGCCAAAGCAGTGTCACCCAGAGCAGGTTGGACAGGAACACATCCAGGTGGGTTTGGAAGATCTCCAGAGAAGGAGACTCCACACCCTCTCTGGCACCCTCAACGTAAAGAAGTTTTTCCTCAAGTTGAGATGGAATTTCCCTTGTTCCAGTTTGTGCCTGTTGCCCCTTGCGGTCAATGTTCCATCCCTGGAAACATTCCAGGCCAGGTTGGATGGGGCTCTGAGCAACCTGGTCTAGTGGAAGATGTCCCTGGCCATGGCAGGGAGGTTGGACTAGATGGTCTTTGAAGGTCCCTCCCAACCCAAACCACAATTCAATGATTCTGTGCCCGATGAGCTATAGAATCTGCTCTTCTAGCCCCATGTAGAAGATGTGGAAATGTGGTTCAGCCTAGTGCCCTGAGAGGAACGTGAACTGAAATTATTTTGTGACCATCACAGAAGAGATTTGCCCAAAAACCTTTGCTGTGATGCAGTGGATGCAGGACAATTGGACTCAAACTACCACATAGTTGTCTTGGGTTTTTGGGGGGGAACATGCCTGATTTTGGGGCTCATCCATCAGCGTGACTCCCTGGGGAGGAGGAGGAAGGGCGAGGACCAGCACATGTTGGATTTCATGGTTTGGCTTTCCAGGGGCGGCCAACTTCTGGAGAAGCAGAACCTCTTTGCTGGCTAAGGATCCACATGTTGGCCATCCCTCGTGGCACGTTGCTTCTCCATTTAACAACGTGGTAATTTTAAGCCATTACGACGTTGCTTCTCCAGGTAACTCCTGCTTGGTGGGAAAAGCTGGATTTTTTCTGGGGTAACTCCATCCCACTCCAAGCTTTTTCTACCAGTTCCAGCTGCCGCAGCAAGAAGCTCTGCTCCTTTGGTCACCTGCCCTTGATTTTTTCAAGCTGCCTGCATCTGTCAGGCCGGTTAGCGGAGAAGCATTAAACCTTTCAGGTTAATGATGTATTTTCCTAAAAATGCTCATTGGCACCGAAATTACTCGTGCAGAAACAAGCCCCAGCTCCCAAACGCTTTGATACTCCACTAACTATTCTCTACCTGCAGTTAATAATGTTTTATGGCCAATGCTCGGCAATTCTGGGTCTGCCCCGTGCCGGCGTTCCTCAGCCCAGGTGATCTGAGGCTCAACACCAAGGAAGAACGTTTTTCTGGTGATTTACACAATTATTTTTTTTTAAGTAAAATATTCCTGCAAAATAGCACACGTGTAATAAACCAAACTGTCCTGCTCAGAGCCAGGGCATTTAAGAATCAAAGCAACGTAGTATGGATTATATTATACATTATAGATACATCCCTGGAGGTGTTCAAGACCAGGTTGGATGGGGCTTCAAGCTGGTCTAGTTGAAGATGTCCCTGCCCATGGCACAGGGTTGGAATAAACGGTCTTCAAAGGTCCCTTCCAACCCAAACCCATTCTGTGATTCTATGATTAGTTTAATTTTTAATTTTATTTTAATTTGAAGAGTGGGAATGAGATGGGAATGATCATCTTTGTGGGATTATGCGCTCACGGGGGGATTTTGGTTCTTGGACACGTTTGGATCTGGAGGAGCACCATGTTGAAGCGATCACCCAGGGATGAGAGACCTGGGGAGCAGAGCACCCCAGGTGCTTTAGAGCTTCTACCCAGTGCTCTTCTACGGTAGACTTGGTCTCCAAAACCTTGCCAAAGAGTGGGAATTCGAATTGCTGTCGCTGTGTCAACCTGAAGCCTCAGGTCTTGGTAAAGCTGATGCTGCTTGATCCTCCTGGACATAGTTTGCTTCTTCTTGGAGGCTTTAAGATCTTGAAAAAAAAACCCCTCCAGCCACACGGGAGGTCCTTGCTCTGAGTCATTTCTTTCTGACCGAGACGCCGCTGAATCGATGAGGGCTTCTGACCCCATTACAGAAAGATGCTTGCTCAGCTATTTTTCCCCTCGGAACTGCAGTTATCAATAAATTCCAAGTCGTTTTAAGTGTAAAATACTTTGAAATTTCAGCTTCCCCTAATCGGATTGGCTCCTGGCATCAATTGCTGTGGTGGCAGGAGGGATAGGGAGGAGGCTTTATGGAGGGATGGCTGGATGAGGCACGGGGGATATTGAACGCTGGGTCACTGACCAGGCAACACCCAAGTTGCCCAAGAGCTTCTGTGGCTCTTTGAGGCCACATTGACCTTTATGATACAAGCTCTGGCTCATTGAAACCCAACGTAGATCACAAGACGAGCGCTGTACCACGCCTTGGGGTTGTTGTGAATCATAGAACCATAGAATGGTTTGGGTTGGAAGGGACCTTCAAGACCATCCAGACCCATCCCGCAGCCCTGGGCAGGGACACCTCCCACCAGCCCAGGTTGCTCCAAGCCCCCTCCAACCTGCCCTTGAACCCCTCCAGGGATGGGGCAGCCACAGCTTCTCGGGGCAACCTGGGCCAGGCTCTCACCACTCTCAGAGTGAAAAATTTCTTCCCAATATCTCATCTCAACCTTCTCTCTTACAGCTTGAAGCCATCACCCCTCATCCTATCGCCACATGCCCTTATATTTAGCTCTGCCAAGCTTGAGTTGGCCTCCAGCTCTCCTGCCGCACTGCGTCCAGGCTGCTCCTTTGTCCAAGACCAGGCACAGCACAGGATTTACACTTCTCCGAGTGCTTTTCCTCTCTGTTCTGCAAGAAAAAGCTCAACGGTGGCTTTTTCCCCTCTGTGCCATAAAGAGGTGGAGAGGTCTTCATCATTGAGGTACCTTTCTTCAAAGCTGGGGACCTCTGGCACCTGAAAAGCCCGCTCCTTTTTTTTTCAATCCAACAATTTAAATCAAATTTCAGGATGAGGGGGGCGGCTTGGGGCCAGGCTGGCAGCCTCTTTCTCTTTTTTCCTTCTTGCGAGCGCTTGAGCAAATTGGGCATTTCTTAAAAAAAGAAAAGAAAACAAAAAACCCCACGGGGGACTCTCGCTCCCGGGAAGAGGCGGCGAGATGGGATCCGTCACTTGATCTGACTCACGGAATGTGTCACTTTTAAATGCCACCTCGTTTGATAAGCTCCGCTTAGCACGCCGNCTTTCTTAACAGACTTGTAAAGGCAGACAAATTCCGAGGAAGAAATTGTAGTTCACGCCAACATCCCTCGTATCTTTTTTTACATAAACCCACGCGACAATGTGAAGAATTTGAATTAAGAGGCGTCTGGGGTGTCGTGTGTGTGTGTGTGTGTGTGTGTGTGTCATCCCCCCCCCCCAGGATTAGCAAAAGGTTGACACCTGCAGCGTTTGGGCTAATCGGGGGGGGGGAAAGAAAAAAAAAAAAATTCAGTTAAATTGCCTGTTCTTTGGGATTACGACTTCTTGTAATCCTCTTTTGCATTTCTAAGCCCCCTCGGCTTCTTTTATGATTTCAATAACCCCCTTTCTGCTGCGTTTCTGAGCGAGCCGCTTCAGCAGGGGATGGGGGCGATGGGAGAAAGGTTAAAAAACCCCACATTTTCTGCTCCAGTTTGTAATGATGAGCTCTGTACCTTATGCAACGTGAGACCGACTGCTCATTTAATACCGGCGCGCACCGAGCAACCCGTAGGTGTTGTCTTCTCCCTGGCATCCAGCGATAGGACTCGTGGGAACGGGTCAAAGCTCCTCCAGGGGGAGGTTTAGACTGGTTGCTCCTCACAAGGCTCGAGCTCTGGACTCTTCTCCTTGAGCTCCAGACCCCTCCCCGGCTCCGTTGCCCTTCTCTGGACTTGCTCCAGCCCCTCAATGTCTTTCTTGTGGTGAGGGGACCAAAACTGGACACAGCCCTCGAGCCGTGAGCTGGGGTGAACACTGGGGTGCTGTAACCTGGGGTGGTTCATCTGGCTTTCAAGCTTCCCCTGGGAGCTGAAAAACCACCTTGCAGCCCTTTGTGAATACTGTATTTAGTGCAAATAGTGCTGGTAGGGAGGAAGAAAGAGGTGCTGTCCCCACCCAAGCCACCCTTCTTCTCCATTGTCCTTCCCCAGTGCCCACCACAAGCCTTGAATCATAGAGTCATGGAATGGGTTGGGTTGGGTTGGAAGGGGCCTTAAAGATCATCTTGTTCCAATCCCTCTGCCCTGGGCAGGGACACCTCCCACCACACCAGGTTGCTCCAAGCCCCATCCAACCTGCCCTTGAACCCCTCCAGGGATGGGGCAGCCACAGCTTCTCTGGGCAACCTGGAACCAGAGTCTCACCACCCACCAGGGGGAAGAATTTCCTCCTGAGATCTCACCTAAATCTCCCCTTTTTCAGCTTAAAACCCTTCCCCCTCCTCCTGTGGCTCCCCTCCCTCATCAAGAGTCCCTCCCCATCTCTCCTGTAGACCCCTTTTAGGTACTGGATTTGGGTTGGGAGGGACCTTCAAAGATCATCTCGTTGAAGTCTTTCTCTCCGTTTCTTCTCCTTCAGGCTGGAATGGGTGGAAATCATCGAGCCTCGAACGCGGGAGCGCATGTACGCCAACCTCATCACGGGGGAGTGCGTGTGGGACCCTCCCGCCGGGGTGCGGATCAAGCGCACCAATGAGAACCAGTGGTGGGAGCTCTTCGACCCCAACACCTCCCGCTTCTACTACTACAATGCCACCACCCAGAGGACGGTGTGGCACCGGCCGCAGAACTGCGACATCATCCCCTTGGCCAAGCTGCAGACCCTGAAGCAGAACACGGAGTCGCCGAGGGCTTCCACGGAGAACAGCCCCGGGAGGAGCAGCAATGTCAGCAGAGAGGGCAGCACCAGTTCCTCCCTGGAGCAGGAGCTGGAAGGCAACGAGAAGGTGCAGGAGCAGAGGTCCAGCCGCCAGTCCACCCAGTACGCCGTCGTGAAAGAGGAAACGGAAAGGTAAAAGGAAGGGATGTGGGTTGGTGGAATAAAATGTGCTGGTTGAGGTGCCCTGATGGTCGCCCAGAGCAGCGTCCTTGTCCCCCGGCTCTTGATTTCTGTTGTTTAAAGGTATTTTATGGACGGCTCGTCTAATTAGATTGCTCATTGGTCGTGTCTTAGAGAACTGGTGTGCTCCTCCATAAAACCATGATGAGAAGAAGAGATAAAAGCATCTATGAAAGGTGCTCCTGCCCTGGGCAGGGACACCTCCCACCAGCCCAGGTTGCTCCAAGCCCCCTCCAACCTTGGCCTTGAACCCCTCCAGGGATGGGGCAGCCACAGCTTCTCTGGGCAACCTGGGCCAGGCTCTCACCACCCTCACAACGACGTATTTCCTCCTAATATCAAATCTCAATCTCCCTTCTTCCATTTTAAAACCGCTCCCCCTCCTCCTATGGCTCCCCTCCCTCATCCAGAGTCCCTCCCCATCTCTCCTGGAGCCCCTTGAGGGACTGGAAGGGGCTCTGAGGTCTCCCCGGAGCCTTCTCTTCTCCAGGCTGAACCCCCCCAACTCTCTCAGCCCCTCCTCCCAGCAGAGGGTCTCCAGCCCTCCCAGCATCTCCGTGGCCTCCTCTGGCCCCATCCAACAGTTCCGTGTCCTTCTGATGTTGGTGCTGGAGGCAGCACTGGGGTGGGGGTTCTCCCCAGAGCGGAGCAGAGGGACAGAATCCCCCCTCTCCCTCACCCTGCTGGACACGGGGCTGGGGATGCAGCCCAGGATGGTGGTGGTGAAGCAGGAGGTTGTTCCCGACGCAGCGTGAAGGGTTAACGAGGATGGAGTGGATGGGTTTTAATCTCCCTGGGCTTTGCCACGGGTCCCTTCCCCGTGACCCTTGCACGCTGGACCGCAGAAGCTCCTGTGGACACCGCAGGTCAATAATCCTTCACGTCCTCCACCCCCACGTTCTCTCTCCTTTCCCAGTGCTGGAAAAAATAGGGGTGTATTATGGGATGGAGAGCTGCTGGGTAGGGTGGGAGGAGGGAGGGATGCGCCTGGGCTCTCGAATAGGAAAGGCTTAACCCCTGGAAACCTTCTGCTCATGGAGAAGAGCAAACCAGCCCTGGGGTGGATTTACTGCTGGGCTGCTGGAGAGTTCTGTCCTTTCAGCCCTGGTATTTCATAGCTTTGGCCTTGCCGGGGGCTGGTAGCAGGTTTCCTAGCTTTAAAAATAAAAGAAAAAAAAAATAATTAAAAAAAAACCCAAAAAACCAACCCCAGATGCCACTAGAGGGAGCAGAGATTCCTGCTCAGTGGACAGTTTCCACCTGCATTCCTGGAGGTGACACGAATGGTCCTGTCCCTTCAGCTCAGCCCAACGTCCCGCTCCGGTGGAAACACAGTAAAATCGCTTCACCCTCATATCCCGGCTGGAAAAAAATCACGTTCCCTCCTTGACCTTCCCCTCTGAGCATGGCTGGAAAGCCTGGAGAGCTTTGCTGAGACCTCAAGGTCAACACGACCCGTTAAGGGAGAGATTTCGGAAGGCGGAGGTAACCCTCGGGGGGGGTGAGGGTGCTTCTGCGTGGTCTGTGGCTGTTGGGAGGGAGGTTTAGTGGCAAAAAACATCCTTTTTCCCACCAGGAATGGGATGGGAATTGCTGGAACCGCCTCAAGGGAAGAGGAGATGCTGTGGGTGGAAAGGGGAGATGTGGTTGAACCTGGTAGGTGGGACACCTTCCAGCAGGGGTGGGAAACTGCTGGAAGATTTGGCGTAGCGCCGGCAAACGGTTAAATCCATGTGGAAAAGGTGTGGAAGTGGGAAAAGCACAGGCTCCACGTGCTGCCGGGGATGCGGTGATGGAGCTTTGCTCCACAGCCCCGAGGATGACCCCTAGATGGACAACCCGGGGCGGGGGGGATTTATCCATCTCTGGTTTCTCCAGCGAAAGGAGAGGAAGAAGGAGGGCTCGCTTTCCCCGATCCACAGGGAAGCTGCCAGGGAGGCAGAGATTTCATCTCCAGAAGGGGCTGATGCTCTCGGGCCCGGCACAGATAAGGCGAAGTCGAGCTGTGCAAATTAAAAATTGATTTTTGATGGCGGCGATTAGCGGCTGCAAAGGGCAGAGCCGGTTTGGGCGTCTGTGCCTCCAGCTTCTCAGCGTTCGGGGTGTCTCTGCTTTTTAGCCTTGGCTTCTGAGCGCTAGCAACTTCCAGGCACGAGCTGAAAAATATACTTATTTCTATAGAATATGCTTGTTCTGTACCTGTCCGAGCCTTAAAACTTAGGAGAGCTGCTTCGGGCAAGGAGCGTTATGTTACAGACACTATCTGTCTGTAACTTTAAGCTTGTCAGCTTAAAATATCTGAATACATGGAAATTTCTTCAGAGGGAGATAGTGAACACCATCCCTTTTTATCCCTGAGGCATGAACAGGAGGCCACTCGGTGGAGGTCGGACAGTCGCTGGCTCTCAGGGACCCTGTGACAAAGCTTTTTTTCATTTTACCCTCATTTTTTGCATATAAAAATTAAAAGTGGACACCAGGTGAGCAGAGGGGCGATAGCGAGCCAGATCTTCAACTTAGGTGATCTTTCAAGACATCTTCAGCCCTGCTTTGGGTGACATCTCTGTTGCTGTGGGGCTGCCTGCCCACCGAAGCGATGGCTTTCACCTGGTGGGTGGTCAACTGCTGGCCATGGGGAAGGTCAAACTGCTTTATTTCCATCTTCCTCAATGAAGAGCATTTCTACAGCCCCTTGCTCCAGGGATCATGGAATCATCGAATAGTTTGGGTTGGAAGGGACCTTCAAAGCCCATCTGTGGCCCTGCCACGAGCTGGGACATCTTCAACTAGACCAGGTTGTTCAGAGCCCTGTTCAACCTGGCCTGGAATGTTTCCAGGGATGGGGTAATCCAGGGGGGGTGGGATGACCTTCAAGGGCTGATTTTGGCAAGGCCAGGACTGCTGGACGCTGCTGGAGCACTTGTGGGGCTCCAAGATCTTGGAGATCCCTCCTGAGACAACAGATATCTCAGCACTCAGGGCTGCATCCGAGCTTTGTTGTCCATGGGTGGCCACAGAGGGACTTTGAGATGGGGTTAAGATGTGCAATATCGAGGGGGGGCAATTATTTGGGGTCACTGTAATTCCAGCCAAGGCTGGAAGGAAGCTCTGGAGGTCATCTGGTGGGACCTCCTGCTCCAGGTTTCATAACATCAAGTCTTAGAGTCATTTCAGCAAGGTTTCTGGCTAAGAGTTTCCCTCCTGAACTTCTCTGGTCTTAAAAGGGAGGTCAGGGGAAGTGGGCAAGTCTCGAGCAACTGATCTCATCAGAATTTGCCCTCCGAGGTGCCCCACACCCTGCAGCGATGGGACGATTTAGGAACCGGAGCATCTGGTTTGGTAGGAGATGGTGGAAGCTGCTCCCAGTCCGTTCCTCATGTCCTCAATGGAGGAGTGGACCATGTTGGGGCTGGTCCCATCACCCATGTGTGGGTCAGGGATGCATCCATAAGGAACGTGCTGTTCCTTATGTGCTTGGATCTCGCCGGGGTTCCCCTCACGATGCTGTCGTGAGGTGGGATTTGCTGGATCCATCTCCAGAGACCGTGTTGGTTCAACTCTGCTCGTCTTCAGGATCTCAGTAGCGGGTTTCTCTTGATGGTCAGCAAAGGTAGAGCTTTTCCCAGCAGGAATTCCTTCTTTTTGTTGTCTTCCGCCCTAGACTTTGCCTTGTTTGTCTGAAAAACAGCAACTTTTCTACGAAGCGTAAGGAGCCAGCTGTGAAATCTGCCAGCAGGCTGCAGCTGGCACGTCGGCTGGGTTTTCTCTCAGGTCACTGGGTTTTTCTACTCTGTCTGAAAGTGTCGGTGGTTATTGGTCCGTGCAGAGTCTTCCTGGTGCTGGAAATCCTTGGAGAAGTCTTCAGCGGGGGGGGGAGCAGGCAGAGGGGACCTGCTTGAAAGAGCTCGTGCAATGACCCATGGGGAACATCTCTACTCCTGCTTCGCCAGGGAGGAGAGACAAGTGGAGGCTTGAAGGACAAGCTCGTGGACCTTCTCCGACCATCAGGAGAGCTTTCCTTGGACCACCACGCAGGACTCTTTGAGAATGGGGGGGTCTTTACCCAAGTCCCATCTGCTGTGAAATTGCCCCCAGGTTGTTTTTCAAGACTTTGCGCTTTTCTTGCAGGTCTCCCCCCACACCGATCCTGAAGCCAGCCACAGGCAGCGGCCATTTTCCGACTGCAAAAGCTCCAAAAAAAGCAGCTTTGCCGCTTAAAAAATGGCTCAAACCTAGAAAAATGTGTGTTTGGAGTGTCCAGGGAGCCGTTTCGCTGCGCCTCGTGTGAACAAAACCACAATTTTGCTCGCAGTTCTCTCAATTTCTATCCTTTTTCTGAAGGGAAGACCTGCCGTGCTCAGGTTTGGAGCGCAGGGGGAGAGGTGACATAAGTCCCTGCAGCATCTGCTGCGCAGGGATTTTCCAGGTCCCTGCAGGAATTCTCAGCTCTCCTCCAAAATACCGAGGAAGGAACGGGGAGGGGTTGCTTCACAAAGCCCTACAGGATCCCAAAGACCTTCCTTCTCAACGTCTTGATTCCAGGAGTTGCGTGATGTGTGAAATTCAGAGCATTTCTTCAGCCAAAGGTTGGATTTTCCCAGCTGGATGACAACTCCATGGCTGGTGGCAGGTTCAGTTGGTGAGGGTGCTGGCTATGGCATGTTCCTTGGATGGAACAGGCTGCCCAGAGAGGTTGTGGAGTCTCCTTCTCTGGAGATCTTCCAAACTCACCTGGATGGATTCCTGTCCAACCCGCTCTGGGTGACCCTGCTTTGCCAGGGGTGTTGGACTAGATGATCTCCAAAGGTTCCTTCTAACCGCTACAATTCTGTGGTCTCAGGGCTTGGGCGTTGAGGAGCTCTCCTGCAGCTGGTCGAATATCTCACTGGCAGACCAGCTACATGGTGGGAAGGGGAGCATCCCTCTGCCAAGAGCAACTGGTTCTTCTCGATTTAGAAGCACTCCACCCAGGACAGAAAGCTGCCAGGGGTTCCACAGGTTGTGAGACCTCACATAGACCTTGACCTTCGCATCAACTCAGGCAGGGTTTGTAGGATGGACTTCCTTCTGGGTTGCCATCTCATAAAACCCACAAGATGCCAAACTTGGAGGTTGGAGAAGGGGTGTTTCAATGCATGGCAGCTCGGACAGAGGAGGGATGTGACCATCACTGCTGGAGAGGGCATCTCAGGTGCCACTTGTCCCCTTCCAGCTGATGAATCCAAGTGTTGAGGGCTTCCTGCAGAGGAGGAGGGTGGAAGATACATCTAAAACTCATGTAGCTCCAGGAAAAAAAAACCACTTTGGCATTTCTGAATTCTGCTCCTGGTTGCCTTCTCCATCTGCTGGTACCAGAGGACTGAACGTTTCTGCTTCCTGAGCAGCTGCTCCTGAGGTCTAGAAAAGCCCCCCAAAGCAGCCAAGGTGACCTCAGCAAGCCCAACCTTCTCCTCTGCACGCCTGCTGTGGAAGGACTTGTTCTGAAACAGCATTTGGTGTCCTTTACACCTCCGTGGTGTGTTCATCTAGAAACGGGCTTCTTGAGACTGCCAATATCTCGAGGTTGGAACAGGACCACCCATGGCTTAAATAATGGTTTGATGGGTTTAGTCTGTAAAGTTTGGGTTGGGTTGGAAGGGACCTTAAAGATCATAGAGTTCCAACTCCCCTGCCCTGGGCAGGGACACCTCCCACCAGCCCAGGTTGCTCAAAGCCCCCTCCAACCTGCCCTTGAACCCCTCCAGGGATGGGGCAGCCACAGCTTCTCGGGGCAACCTGGGCCAGGCTCTCACCACCCTCAGGGGGAAGAATTTCCTCCCCAGATCTCACTTAAATCTTCCCTTTTTTGGCTTAAAACCCTTCCCCCTTGTCCTATGGCTCCCCTCCCTCATCAGTGGTCTCCCCCCAGCTTTCTTGGAGCCCCTTGAGGGACTGGAAGGGGGCTCCAAGGTCTCCCCGGAGCCTTTTCTTCTCCAGGCTGAACCCCCCCAACTCTCTCAGCCCCCCCTCCCAGCAGAGGAGCTCCAGCCCTCCCAGCATCTCCGTGGCCTCCTCTGGCCCTGCTCCAACAGCTCCATGTCCTTCTTGTGCTGAGGACCCCGAAGCTGGACGCTGTACTCCGGGTGGGGTCTCCCCAGAGTGGAGCAGAGTGGTAGAAGAAGGTCGATACGGTTTCACAAAGAGCTGCAGAGCTTTTGCTTTGCTCTCCCGCGTCCTCTCGCTCCCCGTTTTCACCTTCTGTTGGACACACCTTCCCCAGTGAAAGGATCCATGTCTTCGGGACAAGGGATAGCCCAGCGTTCAGGTGACCAGGGCTGTGGCCCGACCTCCTTTTTCCACCCAGGAGCATCTGGGTGGTTCATTTCGAGCAGCTGAGTCCATCACAGCTGAGTCGCTCTTGAAGGGTTTTGATTTAACGATTACCAGGGAAGCCCCCTCGGCTTCGTACCCTTCAGCTGGTTCCATGAGATCCGACATCTCATGGATGAGAAAGAGAGGATGAAAACGTCGTCAGGCACGATGCTGGGAAGGATGCTAATTGGAACCATCAGGGGTGGGGGGGGAGAGCAGGCAGCTTGGCAGGGTGGGAACGGGCTTTCAGCCCGTAATTAAAGCCGAGAGCTCTCGGCAGGAAATCACTTTCCAGGTCATGCGTCTTTCTCCAGCGCTTTCACATGCTGCAAGCAGATTGCGCCCGGCACGGAGGCTGCACACAAAGCCCAGCTCCCAAATCCACCGTCTTCCAGCATCTTTTTGTCCTGTTTTATCCCCGTTATCGACTTACCCTAGGTCATTCCCACCCGTATCGTGACAGCAGCCCAGCACTCGCCCTCTCCAAGTGAGATTCGTATCTGCGGATGCTTGGCGTCACCATGGAGTTCTCCTAATGAGCATGGTGGGTCAAAGAGGAACTCGGTTGGACCAGATGATTGTTGTAGGTCCCTTCCAACAGAAACCGTAGGATCATAGAATGGTTTGTGTTGGAAGTGACCTTAAAGATCATCGAGTTCCAACTCGAAATGCCCTGGGCAGGGACATCTCCCACTAGACCAGGTTGCTATGATGTTAAAGGCCCCTTGCAACCTAGACAATTCTATGATTCTCTTCATGCCTTCATTTACCTTTCTCGCAACACCTCTAAGCAGGTCATGAGGATCGTGGAAGTGAGTTGGGTTGACCTGTGTTTCTGCTACTGGGTGTCCATGTGGATGTGGGGTGAGAGATCTCTTGTAATCACCTACTGTAGGTCACCAACAATTGCAACCTTCTCTTAAGTATCGAGAGAAGGTTTAATGGTTTCACAGATGCTTCTGCTCACCTTGTTATGAGAAACTCAAGTATTGAATCACTTCTGGGTGGGGTTCGTGGTTGGTCTTGGCTCCTCTGACCAGGGATCTAGAGAAGTTCATAGAATCACAGACTGGGTTGGGTTGGAAGGGACCTTTGAAGGCCATTGAGTCCAACCGCCTGCCATGGGCAGGGACATCTTCAACTAGACCAGGTTGCTCAAAGTACTGTCCAACCTGCCCTTGAAAGTTTCCAGGAATGGGGCATCTCCCACCTCTCTGAGCAACCTGGGCTGGTCTCTCACCAACCCTCAGTGTAAAACATTTCTTGTAGAACCATAGGATGGTTTGGGTTGGAAAGGACCTTTGAAGATCACCTAGTCAAAGCGATAACGAGGCGAGCCAAGCTCTTGGGTGATGAATAAACAGATATTTGGAGACAACAGTGAGCAGAAAATGCATTCCCAGTACAAAGCCAACAGCATCTCAAGATTTAACTCCCCTTCCTCATACCATCCTCAAATATTTTCCAGAAAAATGTTCATATCTTGCATTCCTTGCTCTAAGCCAGGGCGGGAGGTGAAATCGGGGACGGAGTGCTCGGACCTGTTTCTTTTTAATATCCTCTCCTTGAATTCTCCGCCGCAAACCAGGACTCGGGATTAGATGGGGTATTTGTCTGAAGCAGCCGAACGCTTACGTAGATCCTCAGACCCAAAATACAGTTTACGCAACGGCAAAGAAAACCATCTTTTTGACTTTTTTTCGAAGCAGTGGCTGTAATTAAGAGTATGAAGCCTTGCAGGCCGGTGATTAGAAGAGAGGATTAGGTGCTGGGATTTCATTTCTATTCCTGGCTTCACCACGGAGCTGTGCTATTTCAGTCGGCACTTTCCCTTATTTTAAAAAGAAAAGCGATGCCCCTTTCCGAGCCGCTGGGAAATGGTGCCACTTCCTCTTGTAGGGGGGGAAAAAGGTGCTTAATTTTTAATATTTTGTTTTAAATTTATTCATTGTTTGCTGTTCTGCCAGAGGTTCCCAGGCTAAAGCTGCCAGAAGCGCACGTGCGTCCGCGCTGGAGCTTTCGCAATCCCCAGTTTAGGGTATTAAATGGAAAAATCACCTTTGAAGTGTCCTCCACCCCAGCTGGGAGAAGGTTCCCACCAAGGGAAAACAAAAAAAAAAAACCCAAGCAAAGCCGCCTTTTGCAAACGCCACCGGCTCCGAGCCAGGCGGGAGGTGAGAGGCAGCTCCAGATGTGCAGTTTCCCCAGATGTGCGGCTCCTCCAGATGTGCTGCTCCATCCCTCAGACGTCACCGCGGTAACAGAAGCAGCTCCGGGGCTGGTGTCGCTGCTCCCTCTCCTGACGCTCGCTGCGGTTTTGGGGTCCTCTCCTCCCTTTTTGTGCCCACCCAGGGTCGCATCAGCATCATGGAATCATAGAGAGGTCACCCAAGAAAGGGACCTTTCAGCTCATGGAGTCCAACCATCAACCCAACCCTGACAAACCCACCACTAAACCATGTCCCTCAGCACCACGTCTGCCCGGCTTTTCAATCCCTCCAGGGATGGTGACTCCACCACTGCCCTGGGCAACCTCTTCCAAGGCTTCACAACCCTTTCCAGGAAGGAATTTTCCCCAATATCCATCCTAAACCTGCCCTGGCACAACTTGAGTCCATCCTGCTGTGGAAATGTGGGCGCTGGGAGGACCAGAGCTGATGGACCTCACGGTGTTGAGATGGAGCGGAGCAGTCCCACCAGACAGCAAATTTTGGGAGTCTTTAGCATCTGCTATGTCTCAGTAGCACATTGAAAACCTTGCCCGGGCATCTGTCTTAGCAATTGTCATCAAAGGCATTCAACAATCGGGTTTGGAACCTGGCCCCGGCGTAATTAGGCTCGTACGGGATCCCATTAGTCAAATTAGGGATTAGCCCAGAGTCCTGGGTCTCGGCTGCTTTTGGGCAGATGATGTGGGGGTTGGGGCAGGAGGGTGGGAGCCACTCATCTCGTGCCGTTTGAATTTGGTATTTTTTCCCCTGTATTAAGCTGTCTTAGTTCCTTTGGTCGGGACAGCATAGGGTTCAGGAGTCACTTCAGGCTGTGGGCACC
Source organism: Calidris pygmaea (assembly GCA_003697955.1). Classification (NCBI taxonomy): domain Eukaryota; kingdom Metazoa; phylum Chordata; class Aves; order Charadriiformes; family Scolopacidae; genus Calidris; species Calidris pygmaea. The sequence goes on along the minus strand of QJSC01021635.1, from coordinate 39,510 downwards.
CTCCAGCTCTTGGTGTCCACGGAGAGGGTGCAGCTGCATCAGTATAGAATCTCAAAATGGTTTGGGTGGGAGAGGAACTTTAAGATTATCAAGTTCCAACCTCCCTGCCATGGGCAGGGACACCTCCCACCAGACCAGGTTGCTCCAAGCCCCCTCCAGCCTGGTCTTGAACCCCTCCAGGGATGGGGCAGCCACAGCTTCTCTGGCCAACCTGGGCCAGGCTCTCACCACCCTCACACCAAAGAAGTTCTTCCCCAGATCTCATCTCAATCTCCCCTCTTTCAGTGTCTTCCCCCTCATCCTATGGCTCCCCTCCCTCATCAAGAGTCCCTCCCCATCTCTCCTGGAGCCCCTTGAGGGACTGGAAGGGGCTCTGAGGTCTCCCCGGAGCCTTCTCTTCTCCAGGCTGAACCCCCCCAACTCTCTCAGCCCCGTCCTCCCAGCAGAGGGTCTCCAGCCCTGCCAGCATCTCCGTGGCCTCCTCTGGCCCCTCTCCAACAGCTCCATGTCCTTCTGATGTTGTGGACTCCAGCGCTGGACACAGCGGTCTCGTAGAGCAGAGCTGCTGTCTCCAAACGTGGCAAAAAGCCCTAGAAGTCTCGGTATCAGGGGCACGTGGTGGGGTTGAGTGCGCACGGGCAGCTCCTGCCGAGCAGATGGTGCGGGTGAGGGTGTGTTGTTGACATCTTTGCATTAATTTCATCATCCGCGTGAACGTGAAGATCCTCGGCGCTGATTTAAATTCATCTTGGGTGCGTCGGTTGGACCGCGTTAAAAGCTTCCTCGGCTGCTGCCGTCCCGAATTTGAAGGGCTCTTGGTTCGATTTAGGCGAACTGACTTTAGGGGCAAATTCATGAGTTTTAATTTTAGAGGAAGGACATGTTGCTCCTGGTAAAACGGGCCCGGAAATCTCAGTCTGTTGACTTAAGTACGTGGTTTAGTACCAACTTAAAGAGGAGTGGGATTTGGGGACGGAGCCTTATTCCTGCGTAGCCTCCCAACAGGCGCCGGAGGAAAGGGAAATACGCTGAAAGCACTTAAAACACTCCGTTTTGAGTGAGGATTTTCCTCCAGCTCTTTGTCCCCCCACCAAAGAGAAAGGGCTGTTGCTAAAATTGGGAATGGCCCTCATGGATTTCATAGAGTCATAGAAGGCCGGAAGGGACCTCCAAAGGTCATCTAGTCTGACCCCCCCGCAGTCAGCAGGGACACCCCCAACTAGACCAGGTTGCCTAAGGCCTCGTTGAGCCTCTCCTTGAATATCTCCAGGGATGGGGCCTCAACCACCTCCCTGGGCAACCTGTTTCAGTGCTCCACCACCCTCACAGTGAAGAACCCTCTCCTAATCTCCAATCTAAATCTGTTCCCCTCCAGCTTGAAGCCATTGCCCCTCATCCTGTCACTACAGGCCTTTCTAAACAGGTTCTCCCCAGCCTTCCTGTAGGCCCCCCTCAGGTACTGGAAGGCCACTATTAGGTCTCCCCGGAGCCGCCTCTTCTTCAGGCTGAACAACCCCAGCTCCCTCAGCCTGTCCTCGGAGCAGAGGTGCTCCATCCCCCTGATCATCCTCGTGGCCCTCCTCTGGACCCTCTCCATCAGGTCCATGTCCTTCTTACATTGAGGGCTCCAGACCTGCTCACAATACTCCAGGTGAGGTCTCACCAGAGCAGAGTAAAGTGGCAGAATCACCTCTCTGGACCTGCTGGCAACGCATCTTTTGATGCAGCCCAGGATGTGATTGGCCTTCTGGGCTGCAAGTGCCCACTGCCTGCTCATGCCCAGCTTCTCATCCACCAGGACCCCCAAGTCCCTTTCCTCAGGGCTGCTTTCTAGTACCTCACCCCCTAGTTTGTATTGGTGGCGAGGATTGTTCTGACCCAGGTGCAGAACATTGCATTTGCTCTTGTTGAACCTCATGAGGTTCACCTGGCCCACCTCTCCAGCCTGTCCAGGTCCTTTTGGGTGACATCCCGTCCCTCTGGTGTGTCGACAACACCACACAGCTTGGTGTCGTCCGCAAACTTGCTGATGGTGCCTTTAATCCCCCTGTCTATATCATTGATAAAAATGTTAAACAGTATTTCCCAAGGGTGAATCACGCTTGACCAACCCGATTGCCGTCTGTGAGGGTATAAATACTTGTCTGGATGATGGGAACATCTGCCTTGACTCCAGCGAGGTTTCTGATGTATCTCACGTGGCGTCCTTGTGTTGGGACGTTGGAGTCTAGACAGGGACACTACTAGGTGGGTAAAAAACTGGATCATCAGGCTCAGAGGCCGGTGGTTAATGTTTCATAGCCAAGTGGATGGTTGGCTGCAAGGGGAGCTCCTCCCAGACCCATCCTGGGACTTATCCTGTTCCATATCCTCATCGATAACCTGTGGAGGAGACAGAAGCCACCCTCATCAAGTCTGCAGACAAGCTGCTGTGCCTGAGGGCAGGGCTGAGGTTCAGAGGGACCTGGACAGGCTGGAGGAGTGAGGACAGAACCTCCTGAAGCTCAGCAAGGCCAGCCGGGATGGATTAACCCTCTCTGGGCGCTGGGTGACAGCTCTGCTGAGGACCCACAAGTCCTAGGCAGCTTTATGCTAAACCCAGATGAGCATCATCCATTGGTGGCATCCTGGGCTGTAGAACCTGGTCCATAGTTGGTAGATCAAGGGAAGCCCCCTGTAAGGACTGGAAGGGGCTCTGAGGTCTCCCCGGAGCCTTCTCTTCTCCAGGCTGAACCCCCCCAACTCTCTCAGCCCCCCCTCCCAGCAGAGGAGCTCCAGCCCTCCCAGCATCTCCGTGGCCTCCTGTGGCCCCGCTCCAACAGGACCATGTCCTTCTGATGGTGGGGAGATGCTTTCCTGCTGCGAGGGCTCTTTCCTTCACCCTTTCTCCCCGGTTCTTTTCCCATGCTTTGGGCTGATGAACGAGGGATCAATTTGTTTTCCACCCAAACTGCATGGGCCAAGGTCTCTGCATCTCCCCGGCGTGACACATCCACCATGCCCACCATGGAGGGGCTGAGCACAGTTGAGGAGAGCAGCGTTTCCCCCTCCTCCCCAACTCCCACCCAACTTCCATCTCATCACCTGCTTTTTTCCTCTTGAAATCCAAACGGCCATTTCCCGTTGGGCTTAATTATCCCCGTCCTCCCTCCCTCAGCATCCCCTGGAACATCTGGACCATCTCCGATGAGGTTTCTGCTCGGAGTTGACGGCTGAGCGAGTCCATCCCACCAAACGCCCTGTCGAGATGCAGGGAGAGCAAAGATTTGGGCCGAAGGAGGGGGTGGATCTCCAAGGATGGGCTGGAGCTTCCTTCTCCGAGACAAGCTGAATTTTCTTTGGAGGGGTCATTAAAAGTCACGGGCTGAGATTTCAGCGTAAATGAGTAGCCGTAAAATTATTTTTTTCAAGCTTTTTAAGCCACCGCCTTATTAATTGTGCTTGGCAAAGGTCAGAGCCGCTGGATTAAAAGGGAGAATTTTTTCGACAAGGAGGGTGGTGAGAGCCTGGCCCAGGTTGCCCAGAGAAGCTGTGGCTGCCCCATCCCTGGAGGTGTTCAAGGCCAGGTTGGATGGGGCTCAGAGCAACCTGGTGCGATGGGAGGTGTCCCCAGGGCAGGGGGTGGGACTGGAGGGTCTTTAAAGTCCCTCGGGTGGGACTTTGCAGCCCGGCACAAACCTGACCAGTAAGGATTTCCCAGGGTTAGACTGAGATGATGACTTGATGGGGCTAAAGCAAGGCCTAAGCAAAGTCTGGGTAGTGATCTGTGCCATTCTTCACGTGTCCTGTCGTGCTCATGGGGCTTTCATGCCATAGTTGATGGTACATACAAGTCTGGGTCACCAGGAGGACCATTGTCTGCAGAGACGTCATCCTGGTAGTTCTGCTTGAAGGCCTGCAAACTTGAAGGTCTACAAGCTTGAAGCCCCCATGACTTCTCCTTTCTGAAACCACGTAGATCTTTGCTTTTGTGGGTCCAAGTCTGGTGGCCAAGAATTTGCATGGTTTGACAAGTTTCCACATTCCTGCAGCAGAAGGAATGTGGTATTTTTGCTCAGTTTGGACAGAAGCACTTGCTGCCCCAGAGGGAAGCTGTTTCCCAAATCTGAGCCACTTCTCCCTGCTTCTTGCAGGAGTCCTTCTCCACATCAGGCTCCAGGTTTCAGCAGGAAACCATACAAAGGAGACCAGTTTTATTCATTGGCAAGACCAAGGATGAAATTTTGGCTCTACAAGCCGAGGTTCAGCGTGTTGTGTCCTACCAGGATGAGGAGCTGCTCCTTGATCTGTCCCTCTTCCACCTCCTGGGGACACGGACTGGTCCCAGGCTGGATGGTGGCATCTTTGACCCTTGTCTCCCTTGAGACATAACAGCTTCGTCCATCCTGACTGTGGCTCCTAGTAGAGATGGAGCAAATCTCTGCGTCTCTGTCATCACCTTGAGAGCCAGAACCAAACATGGGTCTGCAAAATCTTTTCTAATTATCAGAGGTGAAACAAACCATCATGGTTTGATGTCAAGTGAATTTCAGCATCCCTCAGCTCTTCTCTCCTCCAGAACAGGTTGTCTGGTGGAAACCTGTCACTACTTCCCTGGTTGTCTCCTGCTTGTGGCATGGTATTTCTTTCCAGACCTCCAGTTTTAGGGGCACAGGTCAGCTGGAAAGGTCTTTTTTTAGTCTTGGCAGTCTACATGCAGTGACCTCGTGGCATCTTTTTGGTCAGAACTTGCTAAAATCACCCTGAAAAGTGGGACCTTAGTGGAGGGGTGAGTTTTCATCTCCTGTAGGATGCAGAAGAGCAGAGAGTATGTCCCAGGTGCTGCTGACCTTGAAGGTTGCAGCTCATGGAGCTGCAGGTGGAGGCCATCTTTGCCATCAATCTCATTTGCAGCTTCACTGATAAGAGCTGATTGCGACGATAACGAAGCCAAGCCTGACTCATCAGCACCTAAATGAGGAGCGATGCCACCCACAGCGATCTTACTCCTCATCTGGAGTCCCATCAGCTGGTGGGGATGGATTTGAAGTTCTCCGGTCGATCTCGGTTGGCTTTGCCTGGCATTTTTTCACTAGGCATGGATTCTGTGTCAGCGAGACCTGAGGTTTTAATCAATTTATCTCAAGAGGAGGAGGTGGCAGCCTCAGGAAACTCGCTTTAAAGATTACAAGGTGTTAAGTCAGCATGTGTGTTTGAGAGCAAAGCATGTCGAGCTGTTTCATCCCACCAGCCTCATGGGTTGTCCCCGCTCCTGGCTGTGTTTTGGAGCTCCAGTTTCAAATTCCTACTGGGATAGAAAGTGCGGAAGGGGTTGTGTTGAGACAAGGGTTGTACTGTCGGGTGGGCTGCACGAAATACCAAATTGGGGGCAGAACCTCCCTCCTTGGGTAATTTCATCCAAGTTTTGAAGCCAGATGTGAATAACCTCCATTCACCTACGAGCTCAACACGTTCCTCACCTCCCGCATCCAGCTGTCACGGCCAGAAGATTAAAAGCTGCGGAATTCTGGGGCTGCTTCAACAGCTTTTGCTGTGTTTGGAAGAATCTTTGCACCAACTGATCGGAGAGAGCCTGCAATTCCCAGCAGCTGCTCGTCAACTGACCTCGTTACTGGGAATTTAGGGCCGGCTCGTTTTCTGGTAACTGTCGTGGGCTTCTCAGATCTTCCTGGCAGGTGAGAATGAGACAATATGGAGATTTTTAGGAGCCAGAGCCCAGAGGAGGCTTCATCCCCCTCTTGCTCCCAGATTCCTGTTGCCTTTAGCAAGGAAGGATTGCTCTGGGATGCAAGGAGATGCGTTGGGTGCCCTTAATTGCAAGTCTTTTGGAAAATATGAGGCCAGAAGGAAGAGCTGATGATCAGGTGAAGGTTTTTTTTATATTTTTTTTTTTGGAAGGGGGTTGTACAGCAGGTAGGAAACTTCTGGAATCTGTTGCGATGGGGGCTGATATTGTTGTGGGTTGAGGAAGGGATTAAATGAATTCAAGGTGACTGGCCCATAAACGTCTCTGAAGTGGGTGCTTTGGAGGACACCCCTCTGCTGTCACCCTAAAAACAAGGACTGGGTGCTGGGGGGGCACGAGGGCATGGACCCACAGGAAGCAACCAGAGTCGTGAGCTCTCCATAAACAGCATCTCTTGCTGCCGTGGTTTGGAGCAGAGCACTGGGCTGGAGACACCATTGCTCTGACCCAGGAGGACATTTCTTACCTTGTAGATCTTTCCGAAAGGTCTGTGAAGTAGGGCAAAAGGACAGATGTTGTGTAGGGAAGCTGAGGTGCTTCTGAAGTCTTTGGTTCCTGGCAAAGCCTGGAGAAGAGGGAGGGTCTCCTTTCAGCTCCGACAGCACCAGGGATTTGTATGTAGTCCTTGAAGGTTCTCCAGGCCATGGTTGGGCAGGGATGCTGCCACTAGAAGGGCTTTTTGCCATGAAGGTCTTTCCCTTGCTTGGCTTTGATCACCAGAACTTGCCTGAAGAGCCCTTCCTTGAGGTCTTCTCCCAACATCAATTGCCTTTATCTTCTGTAAACAGTGGGTATGACCTCTTTTCAGCAGCAGAGCTCTTAGTTAGGAAGCTTCCCGAGTGTCAATTCCCTTCCATCCAGGGCTTCCACTGGGGAGGAGAGCCTGGAGCCATGGATCTGGGTAGAGCACCTACAGCTGATGCCTTTCTCTTGAGAAGACCCTGGGCATCATGGAGGAGGAGGTGCACTCATTCACGTGCACTGGAGAGGAAAAAGGGATTAAGCCATTCAACGCAGCCATAATTTCAGGGCTTGGAAGCCTCATTAAAATTAGCTTTGACAGAAGCTTAATTTTACCGCCTCTTGCCTGAATAAAATTTTTGAGGTCTATCCTATTAAGAAGATTTGTTTCTTTTCAGTTTCTTCTTCTTCTGAAACCAACATCTGATCTGAATTTTATTAACAAAAGCCTCTTAATGTGTACATAAAGGGGAGGGGGGGTGTTTAATGCTGTTCCGTTGAAAACTGCTCAAAACCAAGTTATTTCTCCAGATGTTTGCTGTTACGTTCTGATGAGGAGCAAATGTCTAATAATTTGCTCAGCGCTGTCTGTTTTCTGCACCAGCCTGATTTATTTGCACGTTCCCACAGCGAAGGGCTGTTAAGCCATTAAAAAAATAATAATAATAAAAAAAAAAGACCTTTTCTCTCTTTTGGAAAAAAGATACTGGAAATATTGGACAGTATTGGAAAGCGTTGCCCTTAGATAAAGGGTCGTAAAGCGGTCGCATGCCTCGTTGGGAGGTGTTGGAGGATCTCGGCGTGGGTTCTAGGCTGCTGGGCAAGCATTGAAGCCAAAGGGGACATGGAGCAAGAATGGGTTTGCTCTTCTGGGAGAAGCTTTAAGCTGGTGATAGTCCAAAAAACAGTGGGTTAATACCATCCTGCACCTCCAGGTGCTTTTTTCCATGTTTCTCCAACGAGCACGCCACAATAAGGTGTCTCTTGGAGTAGGTTGGTAGCTGTTGGTGCTGGGACCTTCTCCATCTTCTGGGAGTGAGGGCTCTGCAGGCTCAGACGTAACCAACTGCAAGGTGGTAGATGAAAATGTGGCAAAAAGGGCTTTTCTGGGGTGCGCCACCTCTGCCCATGTTGGCTTTGGCCATCTGGGATGAGTGAGAGCGATGCTTGAGGCATGAGGAACGGCAGCACTTGGAAAGGTCCATGGGTGGGACAAAGCCAAGAGATGTTTAGGATCTGTTCAAGCAGAGTTTAAGGGAGAACGTGGTGTTTCCAGAGTTTGAAATGAAGCTGGAGACCACGGCCATGGAGGGCTCGGTCATCATCTGCCAAACTTTTCATGATTCATGACTCAAAGCTTGATGCGAGGAGGTGGGAGTGGGTCCCAAGGGCAGAGCCCAGGCTGGTAGGGACCAGGAGCCCTTCTCTGTGGATGCATCTTCGTTAATCCTAAAGTGAAGGAGACTTAATTAGGGGCACGGGCGCGTCACGGTCACCGTTGGTAACTCCTTCTTCACTGTTACTGTATTGCAGTTCGTCGCCTTCCGGAGTGTTTGAGAAAGAATATGACATTTATCGGGATTACAGTGCGGAAGGTCAACTCCTCCACTACAGGTAGCCAAAATTTCCTGCCGGTATCGGGGTTGGGGGTCTGCAAGGTGGCTTCGGTGGTGAGGTGGGGGTGTGGGACAGTCCGCGTGCCACCGGTTGACCTGTGGGGACGGGGCAGCGCGTAACAGCGGTGTTTTGTGTTCTTCTGATCTTCCTCCCCATCCCTTTCCCTTCAGTTTTTAGCTTGACTACCCCCCCTTAAATAAACCTGAAGATACATTTTGATGGTTCTTTGGAGCCATCCCGATGGTTCTTGATGGTTCATCCATCCCCTCTATGGGGTTGTCCACGTTTGAGTGGCTCCTACCCATGACCAGAAACTGGAGCAGGACAGGAGGAACACCAGGGCTCTCTGGTGATGGGGTCACACCTCCGGGTGAGCTCCTGGTCCAGGGGGTTTCATCAGGCTCCGCCATCAGGACAGGAGCCACCCAGTGCTGCTGATGGACCCCAGTGCCTGCCATTACAGTGGCTTGAGCATCTTTCCATACTGGAACCAGTTTCTAGGCTCTTTCCTAGGATTTTTGCATCGAATATGAGCAGATTTGTGCGGGTATGGACTTCATCCATCACCACAGCGAGCCCAGCTGATTTGGTTCGCTGTCTCCATAGGGTCCTGGAGGTGGGAAAGCCTCCTGAGAAATGAACCACCTCTTCCAGCCTGTGGGTCCAACTGCTTTCAGAGTCCGTTTGTAAGACAGATACGAGCTTCCTCTTGCTTGGATCAGGATTTCAGGTGCTAAACCTTCAGCTTCAATGGATTTATGTTGCTAGAAAATGGTACGGTGTCGTGCTTCTCTTCGTTACAGCTCAAAATGTCCCTCTTGGAGTTTGCACAAGGGGTTCAGGTGTACAAATGCTGTCACTTCTCACTAGTACTGTGTGTTTTTTTACCTTGGACATGGGTAAAAAACCACCAGAACTGAGGGTGTCTGAGTAGATGATCAGAGGTGGGGGACGATCATGTGCTGGGCTCCTGGAGCCTGGCCCAGCACCTCCATCGATGCTTTCAAAACAAGCTTTTTGCCTTCAAAACTCAAAGTACTGGGACCAGAGATGGATTTTGGTGGGTGTTGAGAAATTGCTCTTGATACAGCCCGGATGGCTTCTTGGCTGCTCCTTCTTGGTGGCCAAAGAAGGCATCTTAGATGATCCACCTCATCCTACCCCGGAGCAGTTGGGAGATGTCCCCCTTGGTCACCACCTGCCGGGATGGAGGTGGTGGTGGGTCTCTGGGACCTCTCCATGGACCCAGATGGACCCATCTCACCCTGACAGCGGCAGGTAGGGTTTTTGGTCATCAGATCATCATCCAGGTGATGCAGAGCATCATCCAGATCAAATCAGGTGGGACCAGGGAGGATAAACACCTGCAATGGATGCTTTTACTAATTGTGGTGGCCTGAAGCCTTTCTCTGTACCACCACATTCATCCCAAGTCCTACCTTTAAGACAGAAAGTCTATAGATTATGGTCAGATTTTGGGGCGTTTTGAAGCTGATTCCTGACTGGTTGCTCTGGGCTTTGATAAATACCCCCAGTTTTTGTAGGTTGTTTTTTTTTTTTTTCTGGAGATGCAGGTGAGTTGAAGCGCCTCTAGCTCTGGCTTCGCTTTCCACGCACCAGGAGGGCACGGACGCTCTGCCCAGCGCGACGTTCTCCTCCGTGATGGCACAGGGTGGTCAGCTGGTCCACGATGTCATGGTTTGCAGCCATCCCGGTTCCGAGAGGCGGGCGAGTGGAAAATCACCCCACGGCGTTGGCCGTGTGCCACCCTGCCCGACCTCTAATTCCCTGCTGCTGCCGTAACCTCCCGGGAGCGCCGGAATTAATTGCCTCTGGAGCAAGAGAGGGGGAGAAAAACAAGCTTTCTAGGAGAGGAAACAAATAGGGTTATGGTGTCTGGGGTTTATCCCCACCAGCGGAACGCTCTCCTGGAGCATCGGGTGAGCTCAGAGGGACCTACCCATGGACAGCGTTCCTCCCAAGCGTCCCTCCTGCCTGCTGAGTGGATGGAATTCCCTGGATGTAGGGAGGAGAAGGGAGGAAGAGGGGAAAGGGGAGGGTGATTTGGTGGGTCTGGATCTGCTGTTTGGTTGGGAAATGGAGTTTGCAGGTGCCTTCTCCTCCTCCCCTCAAGCGGGGACACGGAGCGGTGGCGGGGACACGGAGCGGTGGCAGCATGTGCTTTGCTGCAGGAGATGCCTCCATCTTCCCAACTGTCCATAAAAATCCACGGACAGCCCTTGCTGCCCCCTCCCTCTCCCCCCCCACCCCCCCAATCACATCCAGCCAGGAAACTAATTAGCAGCTTTGTTTAATTAGCTGAGAGTGGACTTCCTTCTGGAAGAACGGGTCTCGAGTGCCCTCCTGCCAAGTGAGATGGAGCCGGCACAGCCTGGGGGAGAGAAGGGGTGGGTTAACCCTGTGAGTCCCATCCTGGCACTCATTAAAGCTGAAATCAAAGCTCACTTCATCGTGACAGGGACAATTTCATATTAATGACGTTAATTTTAAGGGGAAAGGTACATGACATGCTCGGAAAATCACCCCGCCTAAAGGCGTCTTGCTTTCACCTTCTCCAAAGCTTCGCTGGTGGCTCTTCCTTGGATGGGCCAAGGCTGGGCAGGTCCCAGAGGGTGGAAAGGACGTTGCTGGTGGGATGATGGTGGGCATCTGGAAGCCCAAGGTTGGTGTCTACCTCTGGATGGCTCAGAGGGATGCACATGTTGTCCCTCATGTAAATGGGAAGACCATTGAGGTACCTCTGCCAAGACCTGGGTGGTGGGACACAGTCCAGACACCTTTTTCTGATGCTCTAGGACAGGGTTTTTGGGAAAGGCTGGTGCTCCAGCACCCTTGGCCAGGTGGCCCTCAGCCATCTCTCATCTTCCCCCGTGCTTCCCACGGGCTCATGCCAGCGCTGAGGTGGCAATTACAAAATGAGCTGGCACCCAACCAGAGCTTTAAAGTCTCCGTGGTGCGGGCTGAGCCCTCAAGCACTTCCACTGGAGAAACGCTGCCCCGGATCCTCCAGATCCAACCCTGACATCCAGCCACTTTCAAACAACTTTCGTGAAATGACCCTGGAGGCTTCACAGTCGGGTGGGCGATCACATCTGCAGCCCAACAGCCTTCTCAGGTCCTTCCAACCCTCTCCTCCTCACCAAGTCTTGCCTTAGTCCCACAGGTTTTTCTCAAAGCCATGGTAAGCGCATGTTGCCTTGTTTGAAGGCCAAGACAAGAGGTGGGCAGACAGCATGGGACAGAGGGACAGAGGATGGAGTTACACAAGGCATCTGTAGGTCTCTGGTGGTTGAGGAAGCTTGGTGAGACCTAGGCCATGACTTGCTCCCTTCTGGACATGTGTTCACTCACTTCTATCACCTCCTCCCCTCTGGCTGGGAAAGGGAGAACCTGGAGGACTTAGAGATACTTAGACAAAGTGTGGGAGCAGGGTGGCTTTTGAGGGGACAACTGTCCTCACGTGAGGGCTGAGTACAACCAGATGGAGGGGCAAGAGATTGGTTGATGGGGAGAGGCCCTGTGGGTCCTCATCCACCCGGGGCATCGTCGTCCCCACATGCAGCTTTGGGGTGCAGCTCCAGGAGCTGCAGCGGCATCCTCAGGAGCAGGCAAGGATTTTTCTACTTCCTTGACGGCGCTGGCTCCGTGCTCCCGGCCAACGATTGCTACAAGAGATTTTCTAATATAATGAAGATTAGTGGGTGTCATTAAGAGGATGACGTCTTGCTCCGTCTGTCTGGAAGGCATTTGTAGGAAAGCCCTCGCAGCCAAATCCCATGGAGACAGGCAATTACCGTTACGGTTCTTAACCCTTTCCTCTTCCTTCCTTCTGGTTTGTGGTCCCCGGAGCCCAGTCGCTAAATGTCCTCATTTTTCATCCTACGGTTCTGTTGAGAGGGTTGAACTCTTTGCTAATCCAGTGTTTTTTGTAAGGAAGTCTGTTTGTTTGTGGGACAAATCCCAGGTCTCTCTCATCGTCCCATGCTTGTGTTGGCCAGTCAATGGGTGGAGGTTCCAAGGTTGGTCTTCAGATCCGAGACCTTCAGCTTGCTCCTCTGAATTTGTCTCCTCTCCCAGCACACTGCTGCTGTGACCCTCTTTGTTCCATACTGCTGATGGGGTGGATGTTGTGGACCACGGGCAGGTGGTCAGGGCTTTGTGGCCACCCCTTTAAATAAGGGGTTTAATTTGTGCTGAAGATGCTGAAGCTTCACGGTGGAGGGAAATACATCATGCCCGACATGGAGCACAGCAGCAAAGCATTAATGATTTTCTTCTCCCCTTCTGCTCCTTGGGAAACAAGACGTTCATTACTTGGGGACTTGCCAAGAGCAGAAGATCCAGACCCAAAAAGGTGCCCTGGTCCCTGCTATAGGCTCCTCTGCGTGAGGAGAAGTTGAGAAATCTGTTCATTTGTGTATGGACACTCTCCAGCAATTTGGAACCCTTCCAGTTTACTCTGATCTGTAACTCTTAGGTTCAGAGGTGGAAGCAGAGGTGATCAGTGGACTGTTCTCCAGCGGTGGACAGATTGAGTGTCCAACCCATGAGCAGGGAGCAGTGGATCCTGTTTCTGCTGGGAGCACATTGGGAGAGCAGGACAGCAACTGCTTCATTTTCCCTGCAATGCTCTTGATGTGGTCTTCCTCATTTTGTCCTGGACCTTCTCAGCCAGGAGAGTTTAAGGAGGTCTTTGATCTTCTCATGGTTTTCAGTATCTCATGGTCAACACGAGTCTAACAGTAATAATAATAATAACTGACTGTCTAACAAAGCAAGTATAGAAGTGAGGAGAAAATTGAGGTTGGCTTCCAAAAGACCTGGAGCCATCTGTCTGAGAGCTCCACAGGGCCCCGTGTGGCCCAGCAGGTACCTGAAGTTTAAGAGTTGTGTTTCTGTCCTGGGCAACCTCTGTTTTGAACCATGGCTGCACTTTCTCTGTAGGATTTTCTTCGTCTCTTGGCTCTCACAGGGGTTGTGTGCTCCAGATGTTCTTAGATTCATTCTCCAGCCATGGCAGTGTTCGGTGTCCAACTCTTGCACTGACCACGTTCAGCTCAGAACGTGGGCACAGACTCTGTGGTTGTTGGTGCTGTGGTGCCTTCATGTGGATGTAGAGAAGGGGTTTAATTTGTGCTGTTGGCAAAGGGGTTACATGAAGCCAGGTACCAAGTTCAGGAGACTTGTAGGAGCTTGGAAGACACCAGGGACAGAGGTGAGGAGCCACCACACCAGACTTTGAACGTGGCTCCTTCCACCTGGCCACGCAGTGGGTGTGTGGTAACGAATACATCCATGACACTGTGGGGATGAAGGTCTCCAACCCCTTCTGGTTACAACCTCTGAATTCATCCAAGCTTCCTGATAAAGTCCATACCCGGAGCCATCCTGGGGACGGGAACTCATCATCTCCAGGCTGAAGCTCCCTTGTGGTGTCAATTTTAGCCAAGGCGGCTGCGAGGCCACATTCCTCTTTCCAACGATGACAAAGACGCATCTCAAGTGTGCCGACAGACGTTTGCTGACCCAGGGGACACCTGCCCAGCAGAAGCGGCGGTGGTGGCCCTCCCAGCTGTCCCGTGCGGGGACATGTGCCACCGCCAGCTGCTGGGTTTATCCCCCCGCCTCCTTCTGCTCAGGCTTCATCTTTCACGACCCTGAGTTAAGACCAAGGGCTTAAGGCTTCTCTGTAAATAAATGTGCCTGTTCCTGATATTTAAAGGTAAATCTGTTGCCTTTAGAAGTAATGAGGAGGCACCAACCTCATACCAGTGATTCCCTGGAGAACCAGGAGCTAAAAATCCTGAATTTTGGAGCAAAATTGAAGAGAGGTTTGGAGGGTTCATCACTGTGCTCAGATGTACCGCTGTGGTGGGACCTCTGCCCCCCAAGTCCAAGTCTCCATGGGGCAGAAGGGAGGTGAACCCAGTGTCTTCTCCCCGTGCCGCTAAAGCTTGAAGTCCATCCGTCTGATGGCTCTGTTTTTGAGGAGCTGGAGTGTCTTTCTGGAATGTAACTGGGAGCTCAGAGCGTGCAGCTGGGAGCAGTTTCCTCCACACTCTCTTGCACTCTTTCCATGTTCAACCAAAGACCAAACTGTAGACTTGCTTTGAAGTGAACCACCGTCCTCATCCTCAGCATGAGCCGAGTCCCTTATCTCAAATGCTCATGTGTAGTGCCCAAGTGATGGGTCTGTAGTGTCCTTCCAGGCTGAGAGCAACCCTTCCTGCTGGAGGCCTTCCAGCAAACAGCTGAGCTCCAGCTTCAAGGACCTCTAGTGTCCCTCTAAGCCAAGGGTTGTCCCTCTAAGCCAAGAATAACCCTTCCTGCTGGAGGGCTTCCAGCAAACAGCCGAGCTCCAGCTTCCAGGACCAGTTCTTCAAAGCCAACGTGCTGTTGATGGCAGTATCTGGTGGCTGGCACGCAAACCGGGGTAGCAGGTCTAGCTTGGCTCCGTGGCCAAAAGCTCTTCTCTAAGAGAAGAAGCTGCTCGATCAGCCTTTCCACAGCTGTGGTAGCAATCAGCAGCTTCAAAGCCACCCATCTCTTGGGATTGGTCTCCATGGGTGGAGGTGAGCCTTGGGGAGGAATGGTCTGGCACGTTGCCCCCCACGGCCTAGCGTCTGGGCTTGGCGATTGGTCTTGTAGTCCTTGGAAGGTGGCCCGTCATGTCCCGGAGCCTGATTCAAAGACACGGGAGAGGTTCTTCTGATGGGGAAAAGCTTGGGGAAGGTGGAACCAGGCTGCAGAACTGGGGGCGTGGGGAGCAGGGATGAATGATTCAAGGTTGGAAATACCAAGAGGATGAAGGGCTTCAGCTTGGAGAGCAACGGGGAGAGGGATGTGAAATCTGCTGGGGTTGGGCAAGAGCTAAAAATCCCCATGGTAGGAACTTGTTGTCGTGCTTACGGAGACAAAGGAAGCAGATCCCCTATTGATCTGCTATTTAAGGAAATGTCACTTCTGGTCTCTTTGTGCTTTGCAGCTAATTCCGCTTAATGATGAAGGCTTCTCTGTGCTCCCTTCTCCACGTTCCCTCCCTCCCTCCCTCCCTCCCTCTCAAGAAACAGAAAAAATCTCGTCGCGTTTCGGTGACATTTGGGTTTCAGAAAACAGGCTATTTTGGGTGATTGGTTTAATGGTACATCTGAGATGGGGAGAGCAGTCCTGACTGACAGCACAGGAAGGACATGGGGCTGTTGGAGCGGGGCCAGAGGAGGCCACGGAGATGCTGGGAGGGCTGGAGCCCCTCTGCTGGGAGGGGGGGCTGAGAGAGTTGGGGGGGTTCAGCCTGGAGAAGAGAAGGCTCCTGGGAGACCTTGGAGCCCCTTCCAGTCCCTCAAGGGGCTCCAGGAAAGCTGGGGAGAGACTCTGGATGAGGGATGGGAGCCACAGGATGAGGGGGAAGGGTTTGACACTGAAAGAGGGGAGATTGAGATGAGATCTGGAGAAGAAGTTCTTTGGTGTGAGGGTGGTGAGAGCCTGGCCCAGGTTGGCCAGAGAAGCTGTGGCTGCCCCATCCCTGGAGGGGTTCAAGGCCAGGTTGGAGGGGGCTTGGAGCAACCTGGTCTGGTGGGAGGTGTCCCCACCCATGGCAGGGGATTGGACTAGATGATCTTAAAGTTCCTTTCCCACCCAAACCATTCTGTGATTCTATGATTTCCTCCTGGGGATCTGGTGTTCAGCTTCCCACAGGCATCTGTACCCTCCATGGGCAACATCTGATGTGCCAGGACAGGTTGAGTTGTTGATCCTCCACCTTGGCAGACCCTGATCTTGGGCATCCTCCTGGTTGGTTCCTAATGAGACTGATCCTGGAGGGCTCTCTGGAGACCCCCTGGCCACCATGGCTTGTCCCCACTTCTCTTGAGAGCTTGCTGATCCCAATAGTGGGTGCTGTGACCAGGTGTAGGAGGTAACTGAATCTAACACAGATCTTCAGCAAGGTCAACCTGGCCTTCAGCAACAAGGGACCAGCCCACAACTTGCCAGGAACAGCCATCCGAGCTCATTTCACCGTTTCTTTCTTACCTCGAGCCCACAAAACCCCTTTCATATGGATTCTTGGCCACCCAACAGAAGGTCTACAGGGTGGGCTGCAGTCCTGTCCACCACACCGCGCTCCACTCAACACCATGTTCAGAACCTGCCGTTATTTCACCAGAAAGTGGTGGTTTTCATCATCCCAACAGTGCTGCAAAAAGGGTGGCTGAAAAATTCTGTACTATTGAGTGAGGTGTTGGGGGGGGGGGGACATGGGACGTCAGGGAAGGCTCGTTATCTCTCTCTTGTCTTGATTCAGCTTCCGCTGCCGCTAATTAGAGCGGATGCCATGGGAGCAGCTTTTTTTTTTCCGAGAGAGGAGGAGTTCGCAGCCAACGTGGGAGACATTTCACGGGGAGACGCGGTGTCGCGGGCCTGAAGCTAAAAGCGATCTGATAGCGCCAACCAGAGAAACGTCCTGAACGTTGGAGCCTTCTCCTTTCATTCAAAAAAAAAAACCCCAAAGTTTTTTTTAAAAAATGGTATTTTGACAGGGTGGCTTTTGCTTGCCTTGGTCACAGGTATCAACCCCTCAGTAATATTTTAATTGGAGAATTAAATCATGGTGTGCAATGAGCCTTGCGAGACCTTCGACACCCTTCAAACCAGGCTTTGCAGTCAACAGCGATGGGCTGAAGGTTGGGCTTCAGCTTTCCCATGGCTCTGAATTGCTCCCAACGAGACCAAGCATGATGGTCGGCTTCCAGGACACCCCATGGCTCATGTTGTGTCCATCAAGTGGTCCCTCATGGTCCCACCGCTGGTATTTAGGAGGAGATAGAAAACAGAGGAGAGCTGTGATGCCATCTGGTGGTAATGCTGCACCTTCTCCGTGATTCCTCCACGGGTGGGGTGATCCAAATCCCAGATCATCCAGGGAAGAGGTTGGCAGGTCGTGGAGCTGGTCTCCTGCCACGTGGCTCCATCCAGAGCTGTCAACAGACAACATGACAACGTCCCGTTGTCCCACCGTGGGACCGTGTCACCGTGGTGCCCATCAATCTGGTCATCTGGTGCCCATGAATACAGGCAGCAAGATCAGTCCATCCATCCAGGATCTCCTCCTGATCCCGACAAGTGTAAAACCTGATCAAATTGCAGTTCCTCTTGGTTTTTCCTCATTGGAGAGATGCGTCAGCCCATCCCAACCAAAGCCAAGGAGGACAAGAGAGGGAGACCCACGGGAAGGCAAGGAGGAGAGAAAGGAGAACCTCCAAGGATTAGAAACTCATGCCAAAACAAAAGCCCGAGGGTGCTCCCTGCTGTGCCAGGATGGTTTTACACCTCGTTAGGGTGCAGCCTAACAAGGAGAATCAGCCCAAGCCACAGCTCACCTCTGTCCTGCCCCATCCAGACCATTGCAACGACATGGCCCGCTCTGGATTTGACCCCAGAGAGCTTCCTTTCACTAGGGTTGAACCCGTTGAGCCTCACCAAGGTCCACTTCTCTCCAAATAACCATTTTGTTGCCCAAACGATGCAGATTTTTTCCTCTCGCTCGCGTTGGTTTCCGTAGGAATTGGTTCTGAGCGTCTCTGCAGGTTCCTGAAGAAATGCAGCCCGAGGAGGACCTGAGGCCTCCAGGCGCGTAGATAACGGTGGGAACGGAGATTGCAAGCGTAGAAGAAGGGCTGGAGAGCCCACGGTGGGGTTGTGGGCACACCCGCGGTGACCCCGAATCTCAGAAAAGCCATAAGCAAGGAGCGCTTGAGCAGGAATTTAAAATTCCAGGTACAGTCTAAGCTCCGGGATATTTATATTCGCTGTGAGCGTGGAATTCTCTACAGACAAATCTTTTTTTGGGGGGGGGGGTGGTGCGATACCTGCAGATGAAGAGCAGTGACATCTTGGCGACGGGGGGATTCCAGCCTGTCGTCCTATCCCCTGTTTACTTATAAATCAGTGAAATATGGAGTTTTTCCTCAACTTCTTGTGACTGTAGAGGCCGGATGGCCATCCCAGGGGTGGTTTTTCCCAGCTGGAAAATTTAGGAAGAAGGTTCCATCTGGATCCTGGGGCATCTTCTAGGCTTGCCTAGTTTGTTTTGGTTTGTTCTTTTTTTTTTTCCCAGTTCCTCACCTTCGCAGGAAGATATTTGGCGGGGGGGGGGGGAGAGTGGCATCGGGCAATTTGCCATGTACCAGGAGGGGTTCTTCGTGCTGTTGGCTCATCGCTGACCCCCCTGGGGGGCATCTCGGCGCGGCGGGTGGTGGTACCCAGCTGGGAGGAGAAGGGGGGAGAAGGAGCCGCATCCTTCATCCTCATCACCCATCCCTGGGGAATTGCAGTCGGTCCCAGTCGAGCACCGGACCCGGGGGCTGGAGGGAGGGAGGGAGAGGGGGGAGATCTTAAAGCTCAGGAGGTTGGTGAAAAGGAAGGTGGTGAAAAGGTGCCTGGGGAGGAGATGCTCCCGGCTCCCACAGCCGGGGGAGGAAGGTGAGGAAGAGCGAGGGCACGGGGACGATGGAGACAACCCGGGGATGGGGGGGGGGGGGAGTTGTGGGGTGCCCGGTGCTTTTTCCATGGCTGCGAACCCCGACGCCTTCACAGGAATGCTGGAAACCAATATATTGGAATTAACGATTCAAATTAAGGGCTTTTTTTTTTTTTTTTTTTTTCCCCCCTCAAAAAAAAAGGGGGGGGAAAACCCATTTAATCCCGGCGCTAAATCACAGTCTTCGCCTGCGAA
Organism: Calidris pygmaea; assembly: GCA_003697955.1. Taxonomy (NCBI): domain Eukaryota; kingdom Metazoa; phylum Chordata; class Aves; order Charadriiformes; family Scolopacidae; genus Calidris; species Calidris pygmaea. Next base: position 20,653 of record QJSC01021635.1, on the reverse strand, counting down.
GTCCAAATAGCAGCGGGACAAGCGAACGTATCTTGAAAAAAAATGTGAGTATTGGGGTAGGTTTGGGTGAATATTCTCGCTTTTCAATCCCCTTTGCTGCGTCGTTCGGTTAAAAGCCAGAACGATGCTGTTAAAATAATTGCAGTTAAGCCCAGCTGTGACCCCTGCTTTTATTCACCGGTCCCGCCTGGATTTAATGTAGCCCCCAATCGACTACGTTAAGGGGCGTCGCAGCAGAAAATGTGAATATCGGGGGAATATTTTTGGTTGCCGTGACTGTTTTTAAGGTAAATCGAGGTGTGGATGGGATTGATTACTGCGAGAAATAATTCTATTTAAATGGCAGGGGTGGTTGTCTTGGAGAGGATGGGGTTTTGCTCGCGTTTCTCCAGCCAAAAGAGGTTTTGCTCACGTTTCTCCAGCCAAAAGCAACCGGAATTAAAGGAATTCCTGGAGCCGGGGAGCATGAAGGGAGCGGAGATTTCTCCTCTCACCTCTGCCTTTGACTTTCTAAAGGCTGGAAGATGATCAGGGAGGGGGGGTATGTGAGCCGGGAAGGAGGATTTAAGAGCAGAAGGCGCTCGAGTGCTTTTGGGAAAAAAATAAAATAAAATAAAATAAAATCCTCCCCCTAAAATAAATGCCGTGTTTCAGTCCCCTGGAAATTATGCAAATTTGCAAAGAAATTGATTTCGCCGATAGAAGATTAGAGGGATTTGGGGAAGCTGTTTGTCATGGAAATGTACTCGGGAGCCGTTAAGACGAATCTTTGCCTTCCCCCACGAGGAATAAAAAAAAAATAAATAGCGAAGGGAACCCGGGTGCCAAGCCGGAGATAGCAGGAATATTTGGAATTTCTGGAGGGATCTCCTGTGCCAGGAGGGTGTCCGAGCCTTGGCGGGGCTCCCTTTTTTCTCTTACACCATCCCTTTGCAGTTCTTGGAGTAACCGAGCTGCTCGTGGGCAGCCACACACGCACACACATAAAATAAAAAAAAAAAAAAAAAGGGGGGGGGGGGGTGTGCTTTTTGCAACGCTCGTTTTTGCAGGCAGAAAATTTAATTTGGTCCAGAGCGATGTTTTTCTGGTGTTTAGCAATAATCCCGGGCAGCCCGGGGGAGCTTTCAGGTTTATTGGTGGCTGTTATTTAATATTTTGATGGAAGGCTCTAACTTGGGCGGGATGATTTGATGGGCAGGGCTCTGCTCTGCTCCCCGGGGGATTTTTATTCGGATCCGCTGCTGCCTGAAATATTAATGCAGGCGGCAAATCCAAGAATTAAGAGGTGCTTTCACCTGGTTTGAGTTAAAACACCTGGATTTCGCACGTGATTCCCGTCCCTACAAGGACGGTGGAGGAGCCGAAGCGTGGTTCTCCGCAGAGCACCGCTTGGTGCTCCTCTCTTCGTGCTGGTGTCCTCCTCCTTTTTGGTTGAACACCAGCAGGTGGATCTCCCATAGCTTCGGAGATGTCTTGCTCTTGTGCAAATAACTTTGCCGATTGTCCTCCGGCCTTTGCGGTCCCACCTTGGCGCATCTGAGGGGCTTTGGGGACACCTTCTGCGTCTCCTGCTCTGCCAGAGTCACCTGCAGAACCAGGAGGAGATGGGGCTTGATGACACCAAGGTGACAGCAGCTTGTGCCGCTCCAGCAGCGCCGCTTTGCTGAGTATTTCCAGGGCTTTCCAAGGTTGATGATATTTTTAGGGCGATGGCTGTTAATCACTCCTTGGCGGCCGTCACGGTCTTTAATGATTCTTTCTGCCACGCCGGGAGTTCATATTAAAAGCAAAGAAGAACCTCAACCCCATCTCCAAAAATGAAGGACCCAAGGACAGGGCTGGAGTTTAAACTACTTGTCTGTGTGTAATAGAAAAATATGGAAAACGGAGAAAGGTAACGAGGACTTGGGCTCTCAGGTGGCCTTGGAGCAGATAGCTCGAAGACCTTGGCTCCCAGTTGTCCACCCATGAGGTTTGGTGGACCCCAAGAAGTCACGTGGAGTCTCCCCTTCCTCTGTGACATGCTGCAAATCACTAACGAGCCAGTATGGTCTCATCCCAGCTTAGAGATTAAATTGGGGAAACTTTTTTGTGAGTAGAAGTGGGAGGTGGGGGCTGATGCTCCTGGCTTGTGGTCACACCTGAGACCAGAAGTGATTTCTTTACCCACCATAGAGAAGAAGCTGGCTCCCAGGAGAACAATTTGCTTGGTCCTCTCCCACCACAAGGTCCGTAACTCTGTTTATCCTTCCCTTGTGTGATGAGTCTTGCAAATGGAGGAACACAAGGAGGTAACCAAGAGGAGCTGTGAGATTTGGCCTAGGGCTGCATAGTCTTTGGAGATCATGGTTTGGGTTGGAAGGGACCTTAAAGACCATCCAATGCCAATCCCCCGTGGGTGGGGACTAGGTCCCTACTAGAGCAGGTTGCTCCAAGCCCCAACCAACCTGCCCTTGAACCCCTCCAGGGATGGGGCAGCCACAGCTTCTCTGGGCAACCTGGGCCAGGCTCTCACCACCCTTGCAGCAAAGAAGTTCTTCCCCACATCTCATCTCGGTTGTTGCTGGTGGGTTCATAATTCCTTCTTGCCCCATCAGGCTGCCTTTGGACTCGCCACCCCGGTCCTTTCAGTGCTGGTGGGACATCTGTCCGTTAACGATGGAGCAGGCAGGGGATGAAATCGGTCCTCAGCACTCTCCGTAGCGGATCTATCTTCTCACCTCGCTCATCGTTTGAACTTGTTGATGGTGGACGATGAGGCCAAATGTTTCTTGGCATTTCTGACCTGGAAATGCTTTCCCTCATCATCCTCCCCCAATTGTTTGTGCTCTCCAGGGTGTGCTCCTACAGTTGTGGAAGGAGTTTTGGGGGTCTGGAAGGGCTCGATGAGTGGTTGAGATCCAACAGCCAGTATGGAAAGACCAGGAGGAACCCAAACTCATGCAGGTCTTCAATGGCAAGAAGCTGGCAGGAGGTTCAAGTACTCGGGAGCTCAGAAGGCTGCTGCGGAAAGGGAAGGAAGAAATTGTTCCCCACATCCCCTGGAGCGAGGACAAAGTCGTGGGCAAGCAAGAAGCAGGGTGCCAGGAGGTGGTGGAGCCTCATACAGGGAGATATTTATATGTATTTCCCTCTTTTGGGCATTTTTTTTTCCTGCAAAATTCATTGGACTCACTCCACCTTTTTCCTGAAGGACAGAAAGGACAAGTGGCTGCAAGAAAATAACTGAGGAGGAGAGAGGGATGAACTGGGAGAGCAGCCTGTGCTCCCAGACGTGTCGCCTCCGGTGTCTTCTGTGCCAACATGGGACTCGGGGAGGAGCTGGTGACACCATGTGCTTCCCCTGAGCTGCTTCTCCTGAGTATTCTTCCTCGTATCTCATCTCAAATCTCCTCTCTTCCAGTGTCAAACCCTTCCCCCTCCTCCTGTGGCTCCCCTCCCTGATCCAGAGTCCCTCCCCATCTCTCCTGGAGCCCCTTGAGGGACTGGAAGGGGGCTCCAAGGTCTCCCTGGACCCTTCTCTTCTCCAGGCTGAACCCCCCCAACTCTCTCAGCCTGTCCTCCCAGCAGAGGGGCTCCAGCCCTCCCAGCATCTCCATGGCCTCCTCTGGCCCCGCTCCAACAGGTCCATGTCCTACTGATGTTGGTGGCCCCAGAGCTGGAGGCAGCACTTGGTCAGGGGGGGTTCTTCCCAGAGCAGAGGGGCAGAATCCCCTCCCTCAACCTTGAGGAGGGAGCTTGGGCATCAAGAAGCCCTGGGCATCCACCACCACCGCTCTGGCTCCTGTTTCCTTTCCATGGGCTTCATACATATCCTGGGACCCGTGCTGAGATGATCATCCCATCCAGGGATGTCCCTGAGGGGTTTTTTTGGTGATGAAGAGGATGGAGGGAAGCTCCTCTCGCCTCCTGTGGGGCTGGTGCTCCATCCCTTTGGAGACCGCGGTGTCCACGCGTCGTGTGGGTTTAGGCAGGTGGCTAAGTTGCCTCTCTCCTCTCTGCCCCACTTTGGTCCTGCCAGAAGAAGCTGCCCCATGGCCTTGGGGTACGTTTTGTGGGGCTGGGACATCTCTGCAGAGGTTGGGGTTGTGTTTTCAAGCCCCCCCCGCCCCGAGCTATTTAGCATCCCCGCAGGAGCCAAACACGGGCAGCCCCCAGGCCCCCCACCGTGGTATTCTTCTGCATCAGAGGGGACAAATCTGAAGGTTTTTGCCTTTAACTTCTTGTTAAACGATGCTTGGGATTATTATTTTATCTTGGTTTTAACGAAGCCCAGCTCCAACCGGGAGCCGGAGGAGGGTGTTAATCCCAGGCAGGGGGGCTGGACGGAGGGGCTGAGATGGGTTAATCCTGGGAAAGCAAACACCCATCAAAGTGTCACCCAACGTACGTCTTCCCCGAGGGTTGTCACCGTTGGTTGTCACCAACGCTTGGCCGTGCTCGCTCCTCCATCGCTGTTCTGCTCCAAGATGGGAGCAGTGGGGGCTGATTCAGGGCTGTCTCCTTGAGATGTTCTCCAAGGGGTGTCAAGGCTTTTGGGGGTTTGGCTTTCCAGCCCTCGCATCCTTCGTGCACCCCAGGGGTTCCTGAGCTCTGTGGGATCCAGGGAGGGCTGTGGGCTGGTGCCACCATCTTTGGGACGCTGGTAATGCCCTGGTTTCACCATCCCCGACACGCTCTTCACCTGGTGGGAGAGTCTTGGGCACATCCAACCTTTGGGTTCTGCTGCGGTTGAGGGTCTGGGGGGGGTCCCGGGGCAGCAGTAGGGGGGGTGTCTGTCCCCCTGTGGGGCTTCGCTGGCTGACGGCGGCGCTGTGTTTCTCCCCGCAGGACGTCGTCCCTGCGATGGAACGCCGGCACCAAGGAGCGGATGCTGATCAAGGTGACCGACCGCGAGCCCAGCTTCCTCATGCACCAAGGCAACGGCTACGCCCCCGAAAACCAACCGGGCACCCGTTCCCGGCGACCCTCGGGGGGCCAACAGTCGCCCAACCTCCAAACCTTCGCCCCCGACGCCGACAACTCGGTTTTCTTCCCCGAGAGGAAGCAGTCGCCCTTCTTGAAGAGGGCCGAGCACGTGGGCAGCTGCTCGCCCCTCCTGGGCCGGGGGGACTCCTTCTGCTCCCCGCTCCAAGCCCAGCACCGCAAGCACTCCAGCGAGTCCCAACCTTCCTCCCCCCGCTACGCCTACGAGCCCCCCCTCTACGAGGAACCCCCCATGGAGTACCAGGCTCCCATCTACGACGAACCCCCCGTGGACATGCAGTACGAAGCCAGCGGGAGCTACAAAGCCGGCTCGCCCCAGAAATCGCCCATCCGGAAACCTCACCCTTTCCTCCAGTCGCCCAAGCAAGGCTCCAACTCGCCCTACCAGCAGTTGGTGCTCACCAAGCAGAAGTGTCCCGACCGGTTCATGAGCCTGGAGTACAGCCCCGCCGGCAAGGAGTACGTCAGGCAACTGGTCTACGTCGAGCAGTCGGGCTCCAGCCCCAAGATGAAGACGGGGTTGAGGCACAAATATTCCCCCAACCCCATCGGTGGCTCCTACTCGCTGCAGCACAGCCCTTGCCTGGTCCGTGACCAACGCCTGGAGATCAAATCGGGTGACTACAGCAGCATGGAGGGACCCGACTTCTGCCCCGGCCCGACGGGTGGCCAGGTGGCCCAGGGCGAGGACTCCATGTCGTGGTCCAGCCAACAAGACACCTTGTCCTCCACCGGCTACTCGCCCTCCACCAGGAAGAGGAAAAGCCGAAAGCCTTCCCTGTCCCACGACCCCAACGCTTCCTCCACCGACGGCTCAGGGGACCGGGAGGTGTTGGGCGAGCAGATGCTGGGGGAGGAACGAGCCACCCCGGCACCCAACAGGTCACCGATGAACCGTACGGAGAGCAAGGCGGCAGAGGCGGAGGCGGCCCGGGGCTTCCCCGAACCCTTCTTGGCACAGGCCCGCCTGGCTTGGGAAGCCCAGCAAGCCCACTACCACATGAAGCAACGGAGCAGCTGGGATTCCCAAAAGGACGGTTCGGGCTACGAGAGCGACGGTGCCCTCCCATTGCCCATGCCGGGGCCGGTGGTGAGAGCCTTCAGCGAGGACGAGGCCTTGGCACAGCAGGAGAACAAGCACTGGAAGAGGAACACCTTCGAGAAGCTGGGCTTCCCCCAGATCCTGCTGGAGAAGAGCGTTTCCGTGCAGACCAACCTGGCCTCCCCCGAGCCCTACCTGCATCCATCTCAGGTAACGTCTTTGGGGATGTCCTCGGCGTTGGGGGGGGCTTCACCATGTGCCCCACGCCACCGACCTTCACCCCACCATGTGGCATCTCCTTGGGTGCCACATTGGGTTGGGAAGACCCAAGCGCCCTCCCTGGTTGTCCCCACCACCCTCTGGTTAAAGCTCCTTCCTCTTGTAAATCCCCTGCCTCCGCTGCAGATCCAATGGGGTGGTCCTCTGGGGCAACTCCTAGCCACCCAGAGTCCATCACGGCCACCTCAGCCCTGTGCCACGGCTTCAGGTCTTGTTTCTCCTCCCTTGGTCTCGTTGCTGCTTGGTGGGAACCGGCTCTTGGACCCTGAGCACCCACCTGGCTCCCAGGGGAGCCTCAAGCACCCATCCCCAGCTGTGATGGGTGCTCCTGGCTCACACACAGGGCTCATGTCCTTTGCAGTAGCTCATCTGCTTGTGTTTCACGTCCCGACACCATCAGATGGTGGCAATGCAGGAGATTTCCCTTATCAAGCCCGTGACAGCTCAGCCCTGGGCTTCGTAGCATCCTCCAAAAGCTCCAGGAGATTCTGGGGACACTCAAAATGCCGCATCTGGTCCCCATCTGGCTGGAGGAGATGCTGTGGCTGCCCCATCCCTGGAGGGGTTCAAGGCCAGGTTGGACAGGCCTTTGAGCAACCTGGTCTAGTGGGAGGTGTCCCTGCCCGTGTTGGGCAGCTTGGACTAGATGATCTGAAGGTCCCTCCCAACCCAAAGCCATTCAGTGATCACGTCTAAGATTGTCACATGGTTTTAATTTGGTTTCCTATGCCCCCATCAGCTGGGGAACCTTCAACATTGGTTGGAGGAGAAGACCCCTGCGGCGGGGCCCAGACCTGCGGTGGAGATCTTTCTCATCAACGTTGTGTCCCCACATTGGCCATGCACTGGGGTGCATCCAGGCCCCATCCATGTGCCACCAGGACCTTCTTCTCCCACAGCATGTTTGAGTTTGCTTCTGGGTTTGAGCTGGAAGGAGCGTCAACCCCAAGGGACGGGCAGTGGCAGCCCTCTGTCAGGAGGTCATGGCCAGCTGCCGTTGCCACCCGATTGGTTGTCCCCTGGTTGTAGCCCTGGACTTCCCCCAAGTTCATTTAGGACTGTGCTAATTAGGGTTGAAGCTAATTTCTTGTTGGCTCTGGCAGCAGAGGATCCATCACATTTTGCTACCTGGGTCACTCCCCAGCCTGACCATGCGGTCCACTGGGCTTGGCTGGAGAAGGCTGTTGTCCCCAGCTGATGTGGTCCTTTGGTTCTCTTGGGTGGTCTGGATGAACAGCAGTGGCTTTGGCCCAGCTCGTGGACCAGTTTTTGGAAGACCTACGGCAATGGTGGCTACTGAGCAAGAAGCCTTGGAGCAAATGCCACATCTCCTTCCATCCAGAAAGCCCTACGTGCCTTCAGCTGACCAGCAGGTTGGAAGATACAGAAGAACCTTTTGGGTGATGTGGCCTCCATAGGAATGGCAGGGATGGGTCCCTCAAGGGGTAAAGCTCCCATGTCCCCATGGTCAGGTCCCTGCCATCGTCACCGCAGTGCAAGATTGGGAGCTGAGCCATGTCAATGGAAAGAGGAGACCTCAGCTGGGAAGGGACGAGCTGTTGAGTGAGGAGACAAGAAACATGACTTGTTTGAAGAAACAGAGTCTCAATCATCTACCAGCAGCTCTTTGGGTGGCTTCCTTGTCCCCTCCTGGACTTGCCATCTCCACATGGCCCTGGCTCTTTCCACCTTGGTTCTGCCTCCCGCTTTTCTTCTTCTGCTCCTCATCTAAAACCCAGCCCCAAGGCTGTGGCAGCGCTGCAATGACCTTGCACATGGTCCCTGCTCGGGGCCACCAAGGTGGTTCTCCTGCACATGGTGGGGACAACATCACCTTTGGGTGGTGTGGCATGTTCTTCCCTGCCAAGGGAAGGGCTCACCTCCTGCCTGCTCACAGGTCATGTCCCCAGGGCCACCAAACCCAAGAAGAGGGAGCTGACAGACAGTGAAGCCATGTTGGCTGGCTGCGGGACCATCCCAAGCCCATCCCAAGTGTCCTTGTTTGCCTTTCTCCATGCTGGCCAGCAGCTCTTTGGGTGGCCCTCCGTCTCCTGGGGTGGTATCCATAAGCTGTGCTGGTTCCAGTTGCAGTAGAAGGACACTGGTCTGCAGGGGAGTAGCTTTTGCTCTGCAGAGGTCCTTCCCAGCTGGGTGCTCCTGGGCAGCTTGTGTCCCTCTGTTGAAGAAACATCATCCATGTTACTTATGGCTTGGAGGAGCCACCTGCCTCCTCCTGGCTATGTGGCCACTGGAGAACCACTCTTGAACATGACTTTGGGGAAAGGAGGTTCTATGGAGGGCTGGTCACAGGTGAGTGTGTCCCCTCCGTGGTGTGGACCTCCACCGAAGGACTGGTGGAGCCCGAAGCCACTCGCCCTTTGCTTCTCCCACATTATTAATAACCACCAGCTGCTTCTGGCCGTGACTGCAAAGCCTGAGGGACCAGGGTGCCAGATGGGAAGGGAGTCCAGCACATTGGCTTTTGGGTGGCCTTCCTTGTCCCCACCAGATCCCTCCTTCCTGGTGCCAGTTGGTGCCATGACCCATCTCCGTCACTGGCACCAGGGCAGCTCCAATTGCCCATGATGGGACTGAGGAGCAGCTCCTTGGAGAGGACATAGCTTTTGGTGCGAGCATGGGGCAACCTCTTAATGCTGCAACGGTTAGTTGCTTGGTTGGATGGTTGGTTATTTGGTTAGTTGGCTTGTTGGTTGGTTGGCTGGTTGGTCGGTTGGTTGGTTGGCTGGTTGATCGGTTGGTTGGTTGATTTGTTGGTCGGTGGGTTGGTTGGTTTGTTGGTTGGTTGGCTAGTTGGTTGATTGCTTAGTTGACTTGGTTGGCTTGTTGGTTGGTCGGTTGGCTTGTTGGTTGGTTGGTTGGTTGATTGATTGGTTGCTTGTTGGTTGGTTGATTGGTTGGCTGGTTGGTTGATTGGTTAGTTGATTGATTGGTTGCTTGTTGGTTGGTTGATTGGTTGGCTGGTTGGTTGATTGGTTAGTTGGCTTGTTGATTGGTTAGTTGGCTGGTTGGTTGATTGGTTGGTTGGTTGGTTGGTTGGCTTGTCGGTTGGTTAGTTGGCTTGGTGGTCAGTTGGTTGGTTTGGTGGTTGGTTGGTTGGTTGGGTGTTGGTTGGTTGGTTGGTTGGTTGGTTTGGCGGTGCGGCCATGCTGTTAGTAACATTGACTTCTCTGACTGTTGTCTCCTAGTCGGAGGATCTCGGTGCCTGCGCCCAGTTCGAGAACAGCAGACAGACCAGGAACATGATGCCTAGCGCCAGCTGTGTCTTCCCCACCTTCAACCTGCGGAAGCCCTCCTCGGAGACAGACATTGAGAACTGGGCCTCCAAGCACTTCAACAAGCACACCCAAGGGCTCTTCCGCAGGAAGGTGTCCATCGCCAACATGCTGGCCTGGAGCAGCGAGTCCATCAAGAAACCCATGATCATGACCAACGACCGGAACGTCAAGAAAGAGGCGTGCGAGATATTTAAACTCATTCAGATGTACATGGGGGACCGGCGGGCCAAGACGGACCAGCTCAACGTGGCCTTGGAGATCGCCACCAAAGGCTGGAGCATGCAGGGTCTGAGAGATGAGCTCTACATCCAGCTGTGCCGACAGACCACCGAGAACTTCCGTTACGAGAGCCTGGCCCGGGGCTGGGAGCTCATGGCCATTTGTTTGGCCTTTTTCCCCCCCACTCCCAAATTTCATTCCTACCTAGAAGGATACATTTACAGGCACATGGATCCAGTGAATGACACTAAAGGTAAGAGCAAAACTGCTGCCCTGGTGGCTTTGGCCCATCCTGACGTTGACACTCGTTTATTTATGACTATTTTGCTCCTTTCCCCTTCGTATTCATGGGTCTCCTCGTTGGAAGGTGGGTGAGGAACTCATCCAAGAGCCCTCAGCGAGCGCGGCGGTGCCTTTTCCGCCGTCCTTTCCTCCCTGGCGCATGGAAATGCAGCATGAGACCCCACACGAAATGAGTTTTGACACCTTTGCTGCAGGCCCAGCGTCACCTCCAATCGAGGTGGCCCTAAGCAAGAGTTCTCCTGGCCCATGAGGACACCGTTAGAGGTCCCTCCAACCCAAATGATTCTATGATTCTGTGATTTCACCATCACCATCTCCATCTCCAGATGCTTCTGATGGTTTCTCAAGTAGCTTTGGATCAAAAAACCCCATGGTGGAAGGGGACCCAGCTTGATTCCCAGCTCCAAAGGTGTTTTTTGGTCATGGTAGATAGAAGAGACGTAAATTTTGGCTGTTTGACCCGAAATTGGTGGGAATTGGAGGAGCTCCTCTCCGGTCCTGGGCTTGGCCATCCCGCCAATCTTCACCGCCTTCTTATGGTGGTGGGATTTGATCTGACCCGCAGCATCATGGCACGGCTGGAGGGCTGGGTGTCTCCACATCCCATGGGTTGGTTCCATCTCCCAGCGGCTGATGGTTGAGGCAGAGGTGGAGGGTCCCAGATTTTCACCGTTGACCAGGCACTCTTGGGAGATGGAACTCAAATCACTCTGGTTGGTTTTGGGTGCCCTCGGGCTCCCCGGTGTCTGGGGGACACCAGCGTCACTTGGAGCCATGGTGGATCTGGCCAACTTGGAGACAAGAGGAGATGAACCCAACCGAGGTGGTCATGGGGAAGGTGGAGGAGATGGTGGAGGAGGAAGGTGGAGATGGTGGTGGAGGAAGCCCCATGAGCATCCCCGAGGCTGGTGGGACAGGATGGGACTTGGGGGGGCCACCCGTGTCCCCCCGCATCCTGCCAGCAGCAGAGGTGCCAAGCTCATTTCACCTCCCTCACCCTGGATTGGTGGAACCAGTGGTGAAACCCGGTGCTCGGCCAGGAGAGGTGTGTGTCCCCCCCAGACCCCCCCCCAGCAGCGGTGCCTGCGCCCACAGCCCTCGCCCACCAGCCCCACCACCGTCACCCACGGGGTGTCACCCTCTGGTTTCGTTTTCATGTTTAATTTTCATTTCAGGTTTATGTCGTTTTCATTTTACATGCGTTTGTTTTTTTTTTTTCATTTTCCTTTTTTACTTTCATTTCTATTTTCTTTATTTTTGTTTTCATTTTAATGTATTTTTATTTTGTTTCATTTATGTTTTCTTTTTTAATTTTTATTTTCTTTTTAGTTTTAATTTTCTTTTTTTTTGTTTTCATTTATTTTTATTTTTGTTTTCATTTATTTTTACTTTTATTCTCATTTATTTTTATCTTTATTCTCAATTTTCATTTCTATTATATTGATTTCCATCGTCATTTAATTATATTTTATTTTTATTTTGTTTCATTTACATTTTCCTATTATATTTCGGGGTTTTATTTTTATTTTTGTTTCCATTTCATGTGTTGGGTTTTCATTTCCAGTTTCACCTATTTTTATTGTATTGCATTTCTATTGTCGCTTTTATTTTGCTTTTAATTTTTTATTTTACTTTTTATTCTTTACTTTCATTGACTTTTGTTGCTGTTTTCATTTAATTTATTTTTTCCCTTTTGTTTTATTGTATTTAATATTTATTTTCAGCTATTTTCTTTTATTTTTTATTTTATTTTTTATTTTTCATTTTCTTTTTTATTTTCCTATCCCTTTACTTTTATTGTATTTAATTTTTATTTCGTTTCTTTTATTCTTTACTTTCATTTTATTTTAATTTTCTTT